>ML798929.1:285029-309116 GCA_009831015.1 Picea engelmannii | reverse complement strand
AAATTAGGATAGGTAGGAGTGTAAATATCTCGGTACTATGAACATTTCTTTAGCAATTACAGTTTTTATTTTCATCAAGAGTTCTCAGATTCCAGTTTGGAGCATGTATAGTTTTGGGTTTTTAGTGGATATAGGTGACAGGTCAGAGAAGATTACACACATGGTTTGGGAGAAGCCCAATGGATAAGGAACTTGGTCTACTATTATTTTCTACCTTACTGGGAGGATAAAATCCCCATTGGAGCCAGTTGTTAGAACCATGTTTTTTGTAGTTAGAGTAAGAGGTTTGTCCAAACTTTTTCAGATCCATGTCTTGGTTTTTATAAAAATAAAAGGTTTCCTAAATAAGTCGCAGTTGATGTGTCAAATTTTAAGAGGTCAGTGACCAATTAAATAATGGTTTGAAATGTCGAGTGAGGAGTTCTATCTACAAAGCATTGTTTTCTTTGTTTTCATGGGTTGACTCTATAGCCCTAGAAGCACTATCTTTTGTCAGTAGACCTTGAAAAATTATCTTAAAGTTTTAAATATAGCCATTATTTTAAAGCAACCTGTCTATCAGAGATCAAGTCTCAGAGAGAGCCCTCTCTAGATTGGAAAGGCTAGTTTCTAATATTAAAGTTGGTTTCTAGGTTACCTTTTTAGATTGTTTCTTCATCCCAACAATTTACTCAGCGTTAACAGAAAGAGAGAAGGATTCATCCTTTGAGACACAATGGTGAACAAATTGAATATTGAGGACATGTTGGAAGTGAAACCAACTTATAGGCATGGAAGGCAAGGGTTCTTCTTCTATTGGAGGAGAATGGCATCAAAAAGTCTTTTGAGGGTGTGGTTGCAAATCCTATTGATCCGCAATTGGAAGCTCACAATAAGAAGGAATTGACGGCTAAGAGGGTGTTGTTAGAATCTGTAAAGGTTCACTTGATACCTCACATTGTTAAGAACAAGTCTACTAAGGAAATGTATGATGCTTTGGTGAGTCTATACCAAAAGAAGAATACAAGCATGATGCTACATTTGAAGCACCAACTTCAAGTTGTCAAGATGTTCAATGAGGACACTGTTGTGAACTATATTGTGAATATTACATACATTTGAGATCAACTTGAAAGCATTGATGATACAATAAAAGATGTTTACTTGGTGAATGTAGTGGTGAGAGGTCTTTCCAGGTCTTCAGAACCTTTTGTGTAGGGGATCTGTGCACGAGAAATGATGTTATGGTTTTATAGACTATGCACTGATTGTATCCAGGAGAAGAATCAGTTAGAGTCCAAGGATGGTTTGAAGAGTAGAAATGATGAGAACCTTTCTCTTTCTAGTGAGGAAAGGAAGGGAAGGTTTAGGAAGATTTCCAATGGAGAGTATATCACTCAATATGGAAATAAGAATAACGACATGAGAAAATTCAAGTTCTTTGCATATCACTGGTTTGGGAATTATGCAGGTCAATGTACACACAGGAAGAAAGGGGAGAATGAAACAAAAAAAGAGGTAGATGTGACCACAAAGACTCAAGTGGATGAGTTTTGCAAGAAGTTTGAACATACAAAGTTCTTAATTTTTTCCCAGACTTCCTTGGGCTCCATATCAGTTGGTGCATTGTTGATAGATAGTGGAGCCATGTGTCATATGACAAGAGTGCGAGAGGTGTTTGAGAGATTCATAGAGTCTGACTCAAAGATGCATGTGGAATTTGCTATGAGGACCAATCATGTAGTGAATGGATCTCGAACAATACCATTCCAGTTGGATTGAGAAGGCATATTGAGAGTGACAAATGTGCTGTGGGGGCCATAACTCAATAGGAGTGTGATCTTAGTCTCAGTGATTGAGAAGAAGGGTTTTGATGTAGCATTCTAGGATGGAAAGGTTCTTATCTATCCTAGAGGATATAGCTCATATAAAGAATTTGTCTTTGGAGTTAGAGAGAGAAAATTGTATAGGATAAAGGGCCATCCTATGAAAGTAGTGGCAAGAAATAGACTAACAAATAACAAGGAGAAGGTATCTCTAAAGGTTGAGAAGCTCAGACGGAGTCAACCTTTAGGTTCAAGTGGGAAGGAAAAACCTTGCAATTCTGTCAAGAAGGATTCATGGTATGATACAACCATGTCGGATGATCAAGAGCAAGAGTCTTCTAGGAGCATGTTCAGAGGAAATGAGTCTTTAGAGATAGGTCTGATCATGATGGAAGGGATAACTTCTATATCTAAGGGAGAAACTAATCAAGTGGATTGGAGAGTTGGCATGGTAGAGGATCTCGTAGCAAATATAGAGCCTATTCTAGGGTGGATAAGTACCTTCCTTGTTAAGAGGGAGTGTTGATGTTAGTGGTAGCAATAGGAAGGTAATTCCGCATTGGCTTGTGTCTAGCATGTGGAAGTCGTTGAAATCCTAGTGTGAGTTTAATTTAATTAAAAAGAATTAATTAAAGTAAAGGTGTTTTTCATTATTAATTTAGTTATTTAAGGAACATTATTAGCATGCAACATGTAATCTAAATATTAAGTGAGTGTGAGAAGTAATCTTAGCCATAGATCACTTTGGAAATTAGAAATAGATTGTAACTCATGATTATAAAAGTAATTCTAGGATAAATAGGAAGATACTTTTGATGATATATCAAAGTGAGATACTTTGGTGAGAGATCAATGTCGAGACTTTTGGTGAGATGCCAAGGTCAGAAATATAAAAGAAGGAATTTTTCTAGTGTGAGGAGTGTAGAAGCAAGGAAGGACTTTTTCTTACATGAGAGTGAGGAGATCTCACATTTTGGGTGAATATACTTCATAGAGAGGGTTGGATCACAGAGGAATATAATTCAATATCTTGGATAGGTGGAGAAAGAATTCCATCTAGAGCTCATCCAAATCAAGGAGAAGAGAGAGCAGAGGTATCCATAGGTGGGTTTTAGATGATTGAAATCATAGGAAAGGGATGCTTCATACAGAAGTGACCATACAGGTTTTCTGTATATGTACGTGATTCATAATGGAGACAGTCGTGTATGTACGTGGGTCAATTGAAGGTGAATCACATATACCTCAAAAAGTGTGTTGTTCATGGGTTGTACGATAGAGAAAACAATGTCAGGTGTGTCTGTAGTTTCATTTCTCTTAGTGTTACACATTGTTTTCGTCATCCCTATGACCATTAACGATGTAAACCTATATGTTTCCTTCATAGGGGTCAGTGGCCTGAGTTCCTGAAGAGAGAAGGGAGAAAAACTTTTCCTGAGAAAAGAAGTTGCATTTTCTCTTGTAAAAACCTTGTAAAAAAGGAAGTTTGCAGGTTTCTATATAGACAGGGTGCGAGAATGCCTGATTCTCATAGGTTGCACCATAGCTAGGGTGCAAGATGTTCGTAGGTTTCTCTATAGGCAGGGTGTGAGAATACCTACACGTGGGGAAAACAAGTGTTTTCTTGAATCTTCTAGAAGGAGAAACTTCTATGGTGAGGTGGCATCTCAATGGTTTGGATCTTACTCGCTTCCATGATTTAGTGGGATCATCCTAACCTCCTCACCTTATCCTCTTCAACTTATAAAAGGAGATAAGTTCTCATGGAGAAAGTTAGCTTTGTTTGGCTTGGAATTATTAGCTTGGTTGGAGTGGCTTTGAGATTTGCCTTTGTCAAGATAGATTGTGAATATTATCAGATCTATGCTCTCAGAATTCTTGGAGTGGAAGTGTGTGGGGAATGAAGGACATGTGGAAGGGACCTTACGACATCAATGCCATGGTTGTAATATCTCTTTCACATTTAATATGATACAGTAATATGATTCTTTCCTATAAATCCTGTTGTGTTTTATTGTATGATTCCTTGATCACATACATAGGTTTATATTGAGTTTATGCTATTGCTATCACTTTGGTTGGTTGCGTTCTTTTGCAGGATCATCATTGTATGAGATTTGGAACGGAGCTAGGATGGCGATGGTGAGAGGAAGCGACATTTAAACGGTATGTCACCCATCCCTCTTTAGTTAGTAAATTCAATATTTAAAACTTAAGGAAAGCGTCATGTTCTGGTGTGTTTTGTTCTAGATCTAGGTGGATCTAGGGAGATCAGTTAGTGTCCGCACCTACCGATTAGTCCGATAACAAAATTGGCGACTCCACTGGGGAACTGATTGTTTCCTAGTTAGTCTAGTTTCCCTTTCTTTGATTGCTTGTTTTCTGGTCTCTGAGTCTGTGGGAGATCCATCCAGACTCTCTGGATCTAAAATTTCACTCAAAATTGAGTCTTTTTTTAAATTTTTTCTTGTTTACAGGCATTCTCGCATTGTACCCTTTAGTGGCCTGCAAGAAACACCTGAGTTCGCACCCTGCTGTTAGGTTCAGTGTGAACTTCTCGCACCCTACCAATGTCTAACCTGCAAGAGTACCTAATTTTTTCACTGTAATATACTACTAGGCTGCGAACTTGTTTGTAAACTTTTTGGATTGGGTCTTGTCATCTTTTGATGACCCAATTTTGCTCTGATCAACTGGATTGAGATTTTAGAGCCTATATTGATCTGTTTACAGTGTGCTTGACATCCTTTGAGTTTATTTTAGCCACTTTTTCCTTGTTTGGTTTTGAAGGATTAGTATCTTTCTTTGAGTGTCTTTCAATTACAAAGCGCCGGTTTTCTTTATAATTGTTGAGGGAAAGATCAAATTCCTTCTGAATAGTTCACTTTAAAAGAAAACTTTTAGTTTGGGTTTCTTTGTTTTAACAAAGTTCATTATTTCTTTTAGTGAAATTTTTGAAACAAACAGATTTAATTTCTTGCTTTATATTGGATTGGGGGCATCCTTGCATTTGAAGTAGCGAAATTGCATGGTCGGTCAAAACACCATATTGTCCACGCCATCTTCCTTTTGAGTAACAACAACCATAAAATAAAGCGCTTATAAAAATTGATTAGACATTTTATCTTTTCTGGTAGCAAACCTACATTAGATTAGTAGTAGGGCTTTGGAATAGGTGTGAAAGATAACTTTCCAAAGCTGCAAACAAACATGGTATCTTGTGATAGGGAGAGTTAAATCCACTTACTACATTTTTTCCTATGAAGCCCTTCTAACACAAGGGTCAATCATGAGGTCGCATTGAGACTAGAAGAGTTACTCACCCTACTTTGTTGGTCTTGGTGTAGAGATTACGTGTATTATGGGGGTCACTTGAGAGGTATACCCACAATGATGAGTGGAAGCCTTTCAAGTTGATTTCGGGATAGATACCCTACCATTGCGCGTGGATCGGACTGTCGACTATTTTCCCAGGCATCACTGTAGTGATTGGTAACCTTAGTGGCCTATCTCTCTAGGTTCTTTACACGAGGTGACTGTGGAGGGGCAAGTCTTCACGGTACCTGGAATTGACATTGGCCAAACTCACTCGGGATCCTTGGAGGGTATACCCACGATTATGTGTGGGAGCTTGCACCAGGGTGTAAGTCCGTTAAGCAGGTCGTCAACGTAACTTTTCCACCCGCTCTACCTCATCCCCTTCTTACATTGTTCCCATGATGTTGGATTTCATCACCAACTAGTGAGTTCATTGTGAGAAGGTTTTGTTTGTTTGCTTGCTTCCTAGATTTTTAGTGTGTGCTGTTTGTTTTCCCTAGTGGACTCTAAATTGGATTTTTGTTTTTCATGGCGCCAGTTCCCGAAATGACCAATGAAGGAACCTCTGCTCTAGGGGAACCTTTTGTTTTTCCTTCTTACGGAAACATTGGTCCTCCTCACATTGCTACTTTGAGCCTTCCAGGTCTCACAATTGGATTACCAGTATGGTTATTTTCCACTTAGGTAATCCCCAATGCAGTAAGTGCTTTGGTCATAAGCACTTCCCCCCAAGAGCATCAACCTCATATTGATCCTTCACTGTCTTCACCTTCTTCACTTGCGAGGTCTCCTTCTGTTTCATATTCTTCGTTGACTGAAAGTTCTGAAGCTAGTAACCCGGTAAATAAGAAGAAGAAGAAAAGAAAGATTAAGAATAAGAAAGATACACAAGGGTCAAAACCTCCAACCACTGTCAAACATGTTGGAAAACAACTAGTTACTCTTAATTGTGCTGGGAGTGTTGATGATGTCAAGATCACCCAAACACCTCGTAAGCCAAAGTACCCTTGCAAGCTTTGTAAGGGTAGCCATCTTCTTAAGGATTGCCTTGGTCTACCCAAGGTTATAGAAGTATGGTCTTCACATCCTTGATAACCCACGTCGTTAGCCTTTGAACAACATGCTGAAAAACCCCCGTCAACCAGTCATGATACAGTTGGGAAGAAGAAAAGTAGAGTCAAGTTCCCGTGTATGTTATGAGAAGGGAGTCATCTCACTCACCTTTGTCCTCATATGGAAGAAGCCTCTAAATTACTGGAAGACATGAATGTTTCGCAACCTCAACTTCCAACTGCTTGCTGTAAGCTTTCTCTCAACCCTCCAATAGTTGATGGAATGATCACTTCAGTCCCTTCACCAGTCAATCCGGTTGATCATGTCGTCAATCTGGTCACGTCCTTAGTTGAACCAATTGACAAAGTGGTTGATCTGATACCTTCCTCGGTCAATCCCACTTTCTCCTCAGAGAGTGAAACTAAAATGGTCGATCCGATCCCATCATCGGTCAATCCCACTCTTCCTATGAAGAGTGCCTGCATGGTCGATTTCATCTCATCATTGGTCGATCCTACTCTCCCGCTAGAGAGAAAATCCGATACTGCCCATGTTTTTCTCGTTGATACAGAATCTACCATGTCGGGGGCTATTCTTCCTTCTCCCGTAGGACCCCCTCCAAGTAATGAGGCCATCCATTTTGATTGGGGTGTTCTAAATGGACCTCATCTTCCCTCTTACATTCCTTTCCAGATTACAATACAGGTTTGTGTTCGAGACGTTCCTCAGACACTGATAGATAAAGGTTCGTCTGTTAGTATTTTGTCCTCTATTGCTTAGAAAGCTTTGGGTTGTCCTCCACTTGCGCCGATTATGCATAATCTGTTATCTTTTAACAGAAGAACCAGTCAACCTTTAGGGACCCTTCCTCAGTTTCCTGTAACTTTGGGAGGGAAAACTGTCTTTATTGATGTCATGGTAGTTCAATACCCCTTGGATTTCTCTTTACTCCTTGGGCGAGATTATGTCTACGCCATGAAAGCTATTATGTCTAGTCTTTTTCGTGTGATATCTTTCTCTCACGATGGATGGGTTGTGACTTTTGATCAACTTTCATTCATTGACCCCGCCTAGATTTCCTCCCTGAATGGTTCTTATATGTAGATGGTATCGCCCCCGCCACAAGTCAATTATGTGGCATTGTCACCCATCGCTTCAAGTTTTGATGACTTAGATCTAGTACTTGACATGGTGATCTCTTCGATAGGATTGTTAGAGTTTGATCTCTTTACTCCTGTCACGACCCTCAACATGGTGTCCTTCCAGAGTGTGTTTCTTGCTTCCAGTGAAGACCTATTGGAAGCCATGACCGAGTTTTATCCCTTGAAATGGTGTCATTCCGGAGCATTGTCCTCATGGAATCCATGATCAAGAAGACTCCGAGGATAGTTTTTTGCATCTCTGCGACAACCTCATTAAAAAATGAAACAGAGGTCTCGAGGATATTTTTTGCATCTCTGAGGCAACCTCGTTAAAAATGAAACAAAGGTCTTAGAGCATGGTTTTTTGATTTCAAGCTCGTTAAAAAATGAAACCACTTATGAGGATAGTTTTTTCGTCTCTGTGGCAACCTCATTAAAAAATGAAACAAAGGTTACAAGAATAGTTCTTGTTTCTGTGTCAAGCTCGTTAAAAAATGAAATAGTTTTTCCCCCTCTCTATTTGAGTCAAGTCATTCATCTAGTATTTGAAGCTTCATTTCATTCTCCTTTGCAATTGGATGAAACAAAACTTGGGGGGCATTTACTTCCAACCTCTGGACTTCATGTTGAAGTAGAGCCGCTAGTTTCTTAAGTTGGGGGCTAAGTACCAACCATGCATTGGGAAGTTGCAAGCATAGTTTTCTATGGTTCAAGCTTGTGTAAAAATGAAACCACCTACCTCAAGCATAGTTTTCTGCTGGTTCAAGCTTGTGTAAAGATGAAACCAGGCCCAAGCATAGTTTTGTTTAGTTTTTAAGCTTGTGTAAAAATTAAAATCTATTCCAAGCATAGTTTTGTTTTGTTTTAAATCTTGCGTAAAAATGAAAACAATACCGAGCTTAGTCTTTGTTCTTTCTCGTGCTCGTAAATAAGTGAGAATGTAACCGAGTACACTTTTATCACTTTTTCGGACTCGTAAAGGTTATACGAAAAAGGACCCCCCTAGAGTTCCCTTTAATCTCTTTTCAGACTCTCTAAACATGAAAAGATTGCCTAGCGATCTTGTTATTTTCACGCTCGTTAAAGTATTTGAAGAAAATGTCTGTTGAGCGATAATTTATCTCTTTTTTGGTCTCATCAGACTACTTTACGAAAAACGAACTGAGAGATTTCTCTTTTAAGTGTTTTTCCAGACTCTATAATCATGAAAAACATTTAAGTTTTCTATCCTTGGACTCATTAAATAAACATCGAAAGACCCACAATGGGACCGAATCACTCCTTCCTAGGGTTCGTTAAACATACTTTGAAGGAATCATCCGAAGGATGAGATTACATCAACAAGCATATGTTATCCTCCTCAAGCTTCTGTAAAAATAAAGAGGTACTCGCCAGAAATGGTGGGGGAAAGTTTGGGAAAGAAATGTATCTAAACCTGTATTCTGTGGAAGAGTCACTTTTGAACATGACACCCTTTCATTCGCCTTGTGTCTAGGTTGGAAAATACACTTGTCTCTTGATCATACTCCTATAAGATTACAAATTGGTATGTGATCCCTATTGTTGAGTCTGTGTTTCCAATACAGTTGTCATGTCGTCAATATGTTCAAAGAGAATTTCAACCCGAAAAGCCTTCTATTGCGTCAACCATTTTTGCAGTCTTTAAACCTTCTATTGCGTTGGCCATCCCTAAGTCAGTCCTGAATCACTTGTTACTCTAATCCACATCAATCTTGTTACTTGTTTCATGTCATTGATGTGGGATACATTAAGGCCCTCTTGTGACGAGTCTTTTCCTGTTGACTTCAACTCATTATCCAAGAATTAGACTTAGAAACTAATTGGTACCTTGGAATTTGCATGGCTCAATGGCAGGTTTCCTCTCTTCCGACAATGGGTTTTCATTCTTTACCCCTGATCAAGAGATTCCACCGAGTGTTCGACTTCGGCTCATTAATTCACATTCGTTGGATTGTACCAGTGTACCTTGGGAGTCATTGACATTAATGGTGATTTCCCTCGCACTTGTTAATGGTATACACTAATGACCGGTAATCAAGTGGTTTCTACCATGTTCAACTTAAACACATGTATTCGCATGGTTAGATTCGTACTATAGAGTGATAGAGATGAAGACCCTTGATAT
The DNA here is from genome assembly GCA_009831015.1 of Picea engelmannii. Lineage (NCBI taxonomy): Eukaryota > Viridiplantae > Streptophyta > Pinopsida > Pinales > Pinaceae > Picea > Picea engelmannii. The sequence continues at coordinate 299,652 of ML798929.1, read as the reverse complement.
TTTTCTGATGGATCCAGGTTGTGTTGGAGTATATTTAGTGTACTTTTGCATAGATCACATTGTATGTTTTGTGTCTATGTTCAAATTTGAGTCTTTAACACATAGATCCACAGTTTATTTTTGGTGGCTATGTTCAAATTTGAGTCATAATGGCGTGGATTCACATTGTATGTTTGGTGGCCATGACCTGTCTTACTTGACATGGATCTTCGCATGTCGGCATTTATGCTTTGAGTCATTTGTATTCTGAGTATGGGAATGCCTACCTCAGTGATGATATATTATTGTATTGTATTTCCTTGTTTTTTGGCAGGTTTCTGACCGACTGTTTCTTGTTCCCTACACACACTCGACAAAGTATTTCAGCTATCACTCTATTCTAACTTCCTACTTTGGGGGGCTCTCTATTACACATTATTTTCATCATCCCTATGACTGTTAATGATGTAAACCTATTTGTTTCCTTTAGAGGGGTTAATGGCCTGAGTTCCTGAAGAGAGAAGGGAGAAGAACTTTTCCTGAGAAAAGAAGTTGCATTTTCCCTTGTAAAAACCCTGTAAAAAAGGAAGTTCACAGGTTTCTATATAGGCAGGGTGCGAGAATGCCTGATTCTCGTAGGTTGCACCATAGCTAGGGTGCGATATGTTCGCATGTTGCTCTATAGGTAGGGTGAGAGAATGCCTACACGTGGGAAAAACAAGTGTTTTCTTGAATCTTCTAGAAGGAGAAACTTCTATGGTGAGGTGGCATCCAAATGGTTTGGATCTTACTCGCTTTCATGATTTAGTGGGATCATCCTAACCTCCTCGCCTTATCCTCTTCAACTTATAAAAGGAGAGGAGTTCTCATGGAGAAAGTTAGCTTTGGTTGGCTTGGAATTATTAGCTTGGTTGGAGTGGCTTTGAGATTTTCCTTTGTCAAGATAGATTGTGAATATTATCAGATCTATGCTCTCAAAATTATTGGAGTGGAAATGTGTGGGGAACGAAGGATAGTTGGAAGGGACCTTACAACATCAAGGCCATGGTTGTAATCTCTCTTTCACATTTAATATGATACAATAATATGATTCTTTCCTATAAAGCCTGTTGTGTTTTATTGTATGATTCCTTGATCACATACATAGGTTTATATTGAGTTTATGCTATTGCTATCACTTTGGTTGGTTGCATTCTTTTGCAGGATCATCATTGTATGAGATTTGGAACGGAGCTAGGATGGCGATGGCGAGAGGAAACGACATTTAAACGGTATGTCACCCATCCCTCTTTAGTTAGTAAATTCAATATTTAAAACTTAAGGAAAGCGTCATGTTCTGGTGTGTTTTGTTCTAGATCTAGGTGGATCTAGGGAGATTAGTTAGTGTCCGCACCTACCGATTAGTCCGATAACACTTAGTGGGTCATTTTCCTTGTTACACGAGCCCTAATTTGAACTTAATAAAAGCATATTAGGACTGGTTTTAACTACAAGTTTTTTCCAGGGGTCGTTTACCCAAAAAATTTGGTGTCTATGTGTGAGTTTTTGGTTTCCTAGTTTGTGCTTCCCTTGCATGTGTATTTGATTAATTAGTTGTTCTTTTAGTATATAAAGTTATTTTATTTTGAGATAATCTCTAGGTGTTGGGTAAGGGAATCTCAACATGGTATAAGAGGATACCAAGGGTTGTTAGAGGAGATTAAATCAACATTAGAAGGGGGTTAATTAGGTCTGTTTCATTTCTCTTTTGAACTCTCTTCTCTTATATTTTCTATTTTCACAAATAGCTAAATAGATCACTGAAGTGAAAACATAAATAAAAAATATTTACTTTCCTTACTTTGTTAATTGTTTTAATTGACTACTTGCTAATATAATGGTGCTTTATTTTAATTGAATACTTGGCCTCTTTGGCTCTCCGGCCTTCAGGGATTTCAAATCTCAAACTACAACTCTCGAAGTGATTTCTTTGGAGCGTAACCTCCTCACATATTTAGACCCGAAACAATCCGACTACTTGCTAATATAATGGTGAAGGAAGGGGCTTAGAAGACAAAAAAGCCAAAAATGACTGGCTGTAACTGACAAAGAAGATGAAGAGTTTCAAATGCTAGAGAAGACAAGGAATATTTGGATAACAACCATTGATGATGAACAGATTCAAAATAACAACCAGAGAAGACGAAGAGTTGTGATGATGATTTGGCAGAGAAATGGGCGTGAGAAAGACATGCAAAACAGAGAAGAGAGTGTGTTTTTTTCATAGTGATGCATGTGGGTAGGAGGAGACAGAGTGCATAACCTGAAGGGGATATCCATGGCACAATGAAGAGAATGCAGAGGAAAAATGGATCATAAAAGGAAGAAGAGAAGTTGAACATGAGGTGGTGTTGAGTGCAGAAGGAATTAGAGCAGAGCATAGAAGCAGAACAATGCAAAAGCGGAACAGAGCATAGAAGTTGAAGAAGGCAGAGGAGACATGGAGCTAAAACAGACCATATCAGAGATAGAGAAAGTAAGTAACTTTTTGTAAGATTCAATCAGGGTGTTAGGGTGGTGCTAGGGAGGATTGCAGTCCTCTAAATTCTAGTTGGTGCTATAAAATATTCTGGGAGTTGGTGCTTCCATCTAGTGGGTGCTAGAGAATCTTGGGAGTTGGTGCTAGAGAAATCTGAGAGTTGGTTCTCTTTGCAATTTGTAGCTTGCTATCAGAGATTTTTCCCTCATATTTGAGTTGGAGCTCAAAGAATGTGATGTACATGAAAGTTGGAGCTTGATTGACATCCTAAGAAGAAGAGGTTTTCACCCTTTATGGGTTTCCTCAGGAAAATTAGTGTCTTTGTGTATTCTATGTGATTGATCATTGTATATCTATGAATGTTAAGTTATAAGAGACACATTAAATAATAATATAGAAAGAATAAGAAAATAACAAGAAAAGTTTCAATCTTATATACATAACTAATTCACCCCCCCCTTAGTTATATTTTAAAAAATTGGTATTAGAGCCAGTGCCTTTGATCAAAGGTAGATCCTTAATATTGAACATGACTATTCATGATGGAAGTTCAACTAATAGACTCCATCTGTTTGATGGAACAAACTTTTCCTTATGGAAAATAAGGATGAGAACACATTTAATGTCTCTGGGTGCTGATGTTTGGGATGTCATTGAAATGGGATATTTGAAACCTGTAGTCTTGGCCTCAAAAGATGATAAGCTGGAGTTTAGCTTTAATTAAAAAGCAATGAATTTCATCCTCAGTGGACTTGCTGAAGTTGAGTTTGTCAAAGTCATGCATTGTGATTCAACAAACGTTATGTGGGACAAGCTTATAAGTAGTTATGAAGGTAATGAAAAGGTGAAAGATGCAAAACTTTAGACTCACATACTGAAATTTGAGCAATGAAAGATGGATGAAGACCAAACTATCAGTAAGTACTTATTATGTATAGAAGAGGTTTTCAACACTATAGCTAAATCTTTTCTAGTCCAAAAAATTTCAAGATCTCTTCTTGATAGATTTAACTCAAAGGTCTCTGCTATAAAGGAAATAGATGATCTCAAAACATTGACACTAGATAAACTTCTTGGAACCCTAAATTCTTATGAAATGAGAATCACCAAAGGTAAATCCACTACAAGAGAGGCATCTTTTAAAGTAGAGAAAAACATAGACTCCGATATAGATGAGATTGAAGAAAATTTTGTGAGAAGACTGAAGAAAGGATTAGACAAATACAAAGGTAAAATGCCTTTCACATGTTTCAAATTTCATAAGACAGGTCATTTTTCATCTAAGTGTCCTCACAAAAGAAAGGATCAGACATATGATGATGAAGAGAAGCACAAACACAAGAATGTCTATAAAGAGAATAACTTTAAGAAGAAAAGACTTTGTGTAAATGATGATGATGATCCCTTAAATGATGAAAGCAATGACTCTTGTATTGAATATAAAATAAATGATATCATGCTAATATCTTTAGAATATCTAAACACTGAAGATACATGAAGTGAGTTCATTGGTTGTGAATCATTAGTAGATCTTGAAGGAGAACTTGTCAGTGCCATGGAAGAGATTGATATACTCAGAGAAAATAAGAGAAAACAAAAACAGTTATTGCTCAAGGATGAGAAAACATGCAAGGAACCATCTGAAGAAATTGATATGTTGAAGGTTAAGTTAGAAGAATATAATAATATTGAAGACATCCTCAAACAACAATTGAAGGAAGCCAAAATAAAAGGTGAAAAATTGGAAGCTGAAGTAGTGACTGTCAGGAAAGATCTAGAGAAATTCCATGCCTTATATCATCAGAATTTGACAAGTATTAAAGCCTTAGAAAGATTAGCTTCCATTTTGAATCAACAAAGGAATTTGAAGTTGAAAACTGGTTTGGGTTATGAAGAAGGATCAAGTAGTGGTCAACCAAGCAACAAAGAATCCATCAAGTTTGTCAAATCTACAAACATTAACAACAACAAACCTGTAGAAACAAAGGAAGAGAATCAACCACCAAGGAGGAGTGAAGGAAAATCTACCAGAACTGAATCTGTAGAACAAAGAAATAATACACCCTCTACTCAAGGAAATCATCAGCATGGAAGAAATCTCCTTGCTCAAAGAAGACATCCATTTTCCAGGTACACATATTTTTTCTATGGATATTGTTTTTAATGCTCTAACTTTGGCCATAAAGCTATAAATTGTTGTTTAATATCTAGACATGAGCAATCAATACAACCAAGGAATAAATACCTTCCACAACAAAGAATGAGAAAACCAAGTAACAAACAATCACAGACTGCAAATCATGTGATGGCTAGGAAAAAGACACAGATTAATCATAAGATTTGTTATGATCCTTTATTCAATGAACCAGAATGTTACATCTGCCATAATTATGGACATAAAGCTATAGACTGTCGCTTAAAGAACTATAAGCCAGATTCAAATCACAAAGCTGAAAACGTCAAGTTTTGGAAGAAGAATGAAGATAACAAGTGTGGATTAGAGTTGTCAGATCAAAGGCAAAAATATCTCTGGTATATTGACAATGGATGATTCAGTCATATGACAAGTGAAAAAAGTAAGTTCCTATCACTCAAAGAAAATAAATTAGGGAGTTTGACCTTTAGAAATGATGCTCCAAGAAATATCAAAGGTAAAGGTCTAGTAAGCTTAAGTAATGGAAGAAGAAAAGCTCAAGATGTACTATTTTTTGATGGTTTAAAGAATAATCTTCTTAGTGTCAGTCAAATATGTGACAGAGGATGTGAAGTCACTTTCATTGCTAGGAATTGTAAAATAAAGACAGTAAACACATGAGAGATGATTTCAAAAGGGGTTAGAGCCGAAAACAATGTATATGTTAAGAAGGAAGATAAGGAGAAATGTCATTTAAGAAAATTTGATGAAATTTGGTTATGGCACAAAAGGATTCGACACCTGAATTTTGATCATATTGTCAAAATGAATAATGAAAGTGTTGTGAAAGACCTTCCAAGAATATCTAAGCCTAATAACTCTGTATGTGAATACTGTCAAATGGGGAAGTTGACTCATGCTCAATTCAAATCAAAGAGTTTCACATCTTCAGAGAAACCACTTCAAGTTATTCATATGGATCTATGTGGACCATCATGAAAGGAAGGTACTGGAGGAGAATGTTACTTTATGCTAGTCATTGATGACTTCTTCAGACTTACGCAGGTTGCCTTTCTAAGAGAAAAAATATAATGCATTTGAGAAGTTAAAAAAGTTTAAGGTGTTAGCTAAGAATCAGATAGGAAGGAAGTTAAAGGCAATTCACTCAGACATGGGAGGAGAGATTCTGTCAGGAGACTTCAAATATTTCTGTGACAACATGGAATTAAAAGAGAATATACTATTACAGGTACTCCTCAACAAAATGGAGTTGTAGAACGCCAAAATAGATCAGTTTAGAAGATGGAAAGGGTTATGATGAGTGAAAGGGACATTTCACAAACCTTATAGGTGGAGGTTGTTCACATGACTATTCATATTCTAAAAAAAGCGCATCTAAGGCCAAACAGTGATAAAACTCCATATGAGTTGTGGTTTGGTCGACCTGCATCAATCAAGCATTTCAAAGTATTTGGAAGTAAATGCTACATCAAGAATAATGATGATTATTTGGGAAAATTTGATAGTAGAGACGATGAAAGTTTCTTCTTAGGATATGAAATGAACAGTAAAGGATACAGATGATTTAACAAAATAATGCATAAATTAGTAGACTGTATTGATGTTTGAATTTATGAAGAAGCTCCTGTAAAAGATTAACAGAGAATAAGAACTAAGCCAGATGAAAAATATGACGAGAATAATGAAAATAAAGAACAACAAATCTCATAGTCACAAGAAGATGATGAATCAAGTGGAGAAGAGACACTCAGTCAAGAAGAGTCAGGACAACAATCAACATCAAATCCTTCCTCCAGAATTACTCAAAAGAATCATCCTGAAAGTTAGATAATTGGTGAGAAAGACAAAGGTGTACAAACCAGGAGAAGGATAATCAAAGACACCGAGAAATCACATATAGCCTTCATATCCATAGTATAACCTAATAACTTTAATGAATCCAATGAAGACGTAAATTGGTTAAAATTAATGAATGGAGAACTGGACCAGATTGAAAAGAATGACACTTGGGAACTCGTTCCTAGGCTAGCAAATAAAAATGTAATAGGATCCAAATGGGTCTACAAAAACAAGATGAATGAGCAAGGAAATATTGTAAGAAATAAAGCTACATTGGTCTGCAAAGGATATGCTCAAATAGAAGGAATGGATTTTGATGAAACATTTGCGCTTGTAGAAAGATTAGAGGTTATTAGAATGTTTCTTGCCTATGCTTGTCATAAACAATTTAAATTCTATCAAATGGATGTCAAGTCAAATTTTATAAATGGAGATCTAAAAGAAGAAGTCTATATGGAACAACCAGAGGCTTTCCAACTGTCAGATAACCCTAACTTTGTCTGCAAGATGAATAAATCCTTATATGGATTGAAACAAGCTCCTCATGGCTGGTATTACAGACTGGATAAGTATCTTCAAGACAAAGGGTTATAGAGAGGAACAATTGACAACAATCTATGTATCAAAACAGAGGGTAATAATTTTCTCATTGTGTTGGTCTATCTAGATGACATCATATTCGGAAGCAATAATGCTTCATTGGTACAATGTTTTGCTTCTACCATGTAGTCTGAATTTGAAATGTCTATGATAGGGGAACTGCCATTTTTTCTTTGTCTGCAAATTACTCAGAGGTTTGAAGGAATATTTCTTTCTCAGGAGAAATATCTAAGACAAATGTTGAAAAGGTTTCAAACAGAAGATTCTACACCTATGAGCACACCTATGGTCACTGGATGCAAGTTAATCAAGGATGATGACTCACCTGATGTTGATCAGAGTTCATATAGTTCTATGATAGGCAACCTATTTTACATCACAACATCCTGTCCAGACATAATGCATGCTGTTGGAATGGTAGGAAGGTATCAGGCTGCACCTAATAGAGTCATTTGTTAGTTGTCAAAATAATATACAGATACTTGAAAGGAACAATGAACTATGGCCTATGGTATCCTAGGAATCAAAATTTTCAACTATCAGTCTATTCAGATGCTGATTGGGCTAACTGCATTGATGAAAGAAAAAACACGAGTGGAGGTGCATTCTTCTTAGGAGATTCTCTTGTAGTATGGTTGAGAAAGAAGCAAGGTTCCATTTCCTTATCGACTATAGAAGTTGAATACATTGCAGCTGCCACTTGCTGTACCCAAGTATTATGGATGATTCAAACACTTGTAGACTTGGAGGTAAAGTATAATGCATCGATCCTAATTCATTGTGATAATACTAATGCAATTAGTGTGTCAAAGAATCCTGTATTTCACTCCAAGATCAAGAATATACCCATCAAGTATCACTTCTTGAGGGAACAGGTAACCAACACTATTGTTTCTTTTCATTATATTCCATCCAAAGATCAAATTGTTGATATATTCACTAAACTGCTTGCAAAATCTCAGTTTGAGTTCCGACGCCTGAAGTTGGGCATGATCCTGTTATCAAGTTAAAATAGTCTATCTGATTAGGGGGAGAGTGCTCCTAGTATATCTGATCAAGGGGAACACATAGTCACTCTCTGTTTTCTTTGACATTTATGTCAAACGGGGAGAAAAAGGTGTTGTATGTATGCTACAATTGGAGGTCTAAGAAAAATAGTGAAGCCTTTCAAGGTTTCCATCAATGCCAAAGGGGGAGATTGTTGGCATGTTTACAGGAAAAATGTGCTTGTCATTGATGGAAAGAACAATAACAAACCAAACCCCAAGAGCGCAGAATATGAAAAATATCAAAAGAGATAGCGGTTTCCAGAAGTGCAGACGAGGTCCAAGAGATGAACTCATAGGAGGAGCAAAGTTCAAGATCCATGAACACTTAGAAAACCTTATAAGTCAGAGAGATCAAAATATCAAGAGGAAGAGTGACAATGGTCATTGGATCACCGATCCAGTGGACCAACAACCGTCATATTGAATTAATGGAAGGATAGGATAAGAGGGGAAAAACGATTGAGAATTCAATCACCTGAATTTTCGTCAGTCGTCGGATCGAAATAAATGGAAGGATAGGATAAAAAAATATTGAGAGTTGTTGGATTTAATCCAAGGAAAATTTGCATCACAGACAGATCGAGCCGTTGATATAATATCTTGATCAACGAACAACATTCGTTTCGGGTCTAAATATGCTAGGAAGTTATGCTACGGAGAAATCACTTCGAGATTTTTTGTTTAAGATTTGAAATCCTCGAGGCTCGGAGAGATGAAGTAAATCTTGATCATCTGAGCAAAACAAAATAGATCTCAGTTGTCAGATCATCTGGATTAAATATCAAGCATCAGATCATCTGAGGTGGATCTAGGCCATCTGATCCAGAAGAGACGTGGCGTAAATTTGTGGACTCCGGGTAAAGACCCGAAGTAAGCCTCAACTGTCTGATTCAAGGACATGTGGCAGACCACGTCAATAAGAACATATGGCAGAACACGTTAGCAAGGACAAGTGGCTGACCAAGTTATCAAGGACATGTGGTAGACCATGTCAGCGAGTGACACGTGGAAATCAATTGGCCCGTGCCAAGTCAACAATTGACATGTGTAATGTTATATCACTCCAGGAGATTTTCTTCGGGAGTTTTACCACCAACAAATGACAAAATTCCTGAACTCACAAACACCAAAGACCAGAAGAAGACCTTGGTCATTGATCACCAGGAGGGGTATGTGTTATAAGATTATGAATTCGGGTGAAAATACTGCAGGAAAACGTGAAGGAGAAAGGTTTGAAATCACTGAAGCTTGAACAACCGAAGCAGCTAGGAGTTGTCGATTTGCGAGAGGACATGTGTCACTAGATCGCAAGCTCTGAGTAAAATGCTCGGAGGGAATCCGAATGAGGAGAAACTAAAATATGAGAATACCGAAGGGAGAAGTCCTGGAGTGGAGGATATTAGTTGGATTAAAGAGGAAAGATGTCAGGAGATCTTCCATTTTAGAATGTATCTAGTGAGAAGAAACGAGAAGTTGATATTTGAAATCTCTGGAGTCTGGAGACCCGAAGGAGATATCAACTGTTAATCTGAGAGGGACACATGTCAGTGGATTGTCAACTTCGAAATATTGACGTACGTTTGAGAGTTGAAACTCTCAAATCCCAGATCATGAAATAAATCGTAGCCATTGATTTGGAAGGAAGCTACGTGTCGACAGATCATGGAGATATGGGATTGTGTGTGGAAGGAGGAAAGGAAGGCAGATAGAAATCGTTGATTGAGTATCATCGCCAAGGGATTGGATATCAACGATCATGCTCAATTGCGGAGCCAGAACATGCTTAGGTCTTAATTTTTATTGATTGGGTTGTAATCAAAACCATAGTATCGCCAATGGCATATGTGGAGCTCTGTAGTGAATTGCGGGATGAAAAGTAGGTTTCCCTCAAACCACCTTTGGCCTCACCTGAAATCACGTGGTCATGTGATATCATCACCCAAGGTCATATCGAAAGAAGGAGATAGCACTCGCTAGACCGAGATTGTGAAGCACTCGAAAGTTAGGCCTGTGGTCACAACCATGGTCACATCAACGGAGGTTAAGGGAGGAGCTAGCACATCACTAGGCTCCACTTCGGATATCTGGAGTTGGGAGAATCGAGATGTCTCATACCAAGATTCTCGAAGTCATGAGTCATGAAGCACCTTTTGGTTAGGCATATGGTCACCGCCGATGGTCACATGAAGGAAGGGGCTTAGAATCCAAAGAAGCCAAAAATGACTGGTTGTAACTGACAGATAAGACAAAGAGTTGTGATTGCCAAAGAAGCCAAGGAATATTTGGATAATGACCACTGATGATGAAAAAATTCATAATAACCACCAGATAAGATGAAGAGTTGTGATGATTATCTGGCAGAGAACCATGCGTGAGAGAGACATGTAGAACATATAAGAGAGTGTGTTTTTTTCATAGTGATGCATGTGGGTAGGAGGAGACAGAGTGAATAACTTGAAGGGGAGATCCATGGGATAGTGAAGAGAATGAAGAGGCAACAAAGAGAATAAAAAGCAGAAGAGAAGTTGAATAGGAGGTGGTGTTGAGCACAGAAGGAAGAAGAGAAGAGCATATAAGCTAAACAATGCAGAAGAAGAACAGAGCATAGAAGATGAAGAAGGCAGAGGAGACATGGAGCTGTAACAGACCATATCAGAGACGAAACAAGTAAGTAAAATTTTGTAAGATTCAATCAGGGTGGTAGGGTGGTTCTAGGGAGGATTGCATTCCTCTAATTCTAGTTGGTGCTAGAAGATATTCTGGGAGTTGGTGCTTCCATCTAGTGGGTGCTAGAGAAACCTGGGAGTTGGTGGTTCCATCTAGTCAATGCTAGAGAAATCTGAGAGTTGGTACTCTCTGCAAGTTGTAGCTTTCTATCAGAGGTTGTACCCTCATATTTGATTTGGATCTCAAAGACTATGATGTACATGAAAGTCGGATCTTGATTGACATCCTAAGAAGAAGAGGGTTTCACCCTTTATGGGTTTCCTCAAGAAAATTAGTGTCTCTATGTATTGCATGTGATTGATCATTGCATATATATGAATGTTAAGTTATCAACAACACATTAAATAATAATCTAGAAATAATAAGAAAATAACAAGAAAAGTTTCAATCTTATATACATAACTGATTCACCCCCCCTCTTAGTTATATTTCAAACAACTTAGTCCATTTGATTTAGTCAAAGTTTGTCCACAATGTAATAGTTATGCATCCACATACTTTATTTAGAAAAACTTGTAACTGACAAGATTTTGATATGGTCAATTTTTGTCCACAATATAACCTTCATACTTTATTTAGACAAAATCGTAACTAACAGGATTTTGATGTGGTCAAATTTTGTCCACATTGTAACTATTACACATCCACATACATGAAGGTGAACTCAGGAAAATCAATATAAGTATGAATGTGCTATGATTGTGGATGTGTGTTTGAAGTGTGTGTTGTGGATACAATGAAGGATCAAGGTTCTAAGGATTTGAACCAGATATATATCAAATCACCTTATAGAGAAAAGTCTTGAGAAAAGTCAATTTGCACAAAGAAATTGTTTAGAGAAAAATTAATACATGGAAGCTATAAGTTCTATAAAAGACTCCTAGTATATTAGTAAATTTTAAAAACATGTTATTATTAAAACACATGATGACTAACAACTTTGTCCAAGCCAAAAGTTGATGGCACCAAGTCTTAGTTTCCAAGTTCCATATCTTTCACTAGCTGGTGCACTATTTGTTCTTTCTTTAAATCCCCATGGGATAAGCTAGTTTACAATATTTGATTTGAATTCCTTGACTGTTTTTCCTTTCTTAGATTCATAACCATGTTGCTCAAAATCCTACATTCCAATTCTAGGGTGGTTATATGATGTTTATGTTGAACTAATGTGCTCACAATCAAAGCAATTTGAGAGATATCTTGGTGGTCATTTTCATGCACCGTTGCAATGAATGAGAAGAGGGAGGACCTATTGCACTGATTTTCTCTTCATGGTTCCTCAAAACCCTTCTTATTTCTTACAAATTCATGTGGTCCATTGAAGACAAAACTAGCCAAACCCACTACCAAATGAAGAACCATAATTTCTGAATATTGTCGACATCAAACATAGAAAGACAACTCAGTCAGAATTTATTTCAAACACCATAACTGTTGGATTACTAAGAGGTGGGGGGGGGGTGAATCAATAATAGAGAAATTTAATCCCTTTTAACCATATAATCCAAGTGCTATATCAATGAAGCATTATTATCCAATAACTGTAGAGTAAATAAGCAATGAACAAATGAACAATCATACACATACATAGTACACCAATGTTTTATGTGGAAACCCAAATCGGGAAAAAACCACGGAATGCTTTTTCTTATATGTCTTGAAGAATTACATTCATTGGAAGCACCAACTTCCTTTGTTTTCCAGCTACAACTGGAAGGAGGCTCCAACCCCCTAGTTTCTTAGGCTACAACCTGAAGGAAGATCCAACTCCCCAAATCTCTGGCTACAACCAGAAGGAGGCTACAACCCCCAATGTTCTCCGACTACAATCAGAAGGTGGCTAAAACCACCTGTCCTTGCCCTGTCCTGCCACCCTAAAGTAGAAGTAGAATGATGGAACCACTGTCACACTATCACTGTGAGATATACCACTGTAAACCTGTACCAATAAATCTGAACCATGCATCAACCATGCATCAACCTGTACCATAAACAAGTGCATCAACNTCATCACTTCACTTTATTATTTACCTTTTAAAATCTCTTAAACCACTTTGATTACTTTGACCTTTTGGGGCTTCTAGATGACATATGAGGGTCTTCCAACTTCGTAAGGCCATAACTCTCAAACCGTGAGGAGTTATGTGACGGTCTACATACCACCAGAAATGACATGACATGTAATATCCATATAGAATAGTATTATCTGAAAATATATCATAACTCATACCATTACCCATCAAACAAACTTGGGTCCATTACCCAAACCTGGGGTCTCCAACTTCTCATGGCCATAATTCTCTAACCGTGAGGAATTATGTGACGTTCCACATACCACCGGAAATTACATGACAAGAACTATCCATATAGGATATTTTCCTTGACAAATTCACTTTCCTTCATCTCATTATTCCATAATTAAGAATGGGTTTTCTTACTCCACAAAGTGTCTTCCCGTGAGAGCTTTCACCATAAGGGGACCACTTTGGAGTTCATCCATATTTACTTCTTATCAACCATGATAAAAAAATAATGAGTCATATTTACATCAAACACTATTGGGTCCATTACCCAAAACTTTGTGCTACAGGTCTTTCTTCAAGGGTTGACATCAATGACAACCAACCTTAATCAACAATAACTGTTTCATAATTTCCTATATTGCATTGAAATAGTGGAAGATAGAAATACCTGGACCCCTTAAAATTCCAAACTACACCCAATCACAACCTAATATTCTTGATAAAATGATTACAATAGCACAAACCTCTATAGACAAACATGACATTGATTACAACTAGTATGCTCCCTTAATGATAAGAAAACATAGAAACAGAGGAAAAGAAAATTTTCCACCAAGGAGGCCACTGAGATTAAATCTTACCATACCAATTAATAACTCAATAATGGGGTAACCTCCAACTTCATGCTTTAACTAGTGATCAAATCCTTGAAGTCAAAATCCAAGTTCCTTAGGACATTTTCCTTACCACATATTCATTATCCCTCAATCAAAATGATATCCAGGCTTCTACTTCAAATTCATGCTACTCCATAATGCCAAGCATGTGGAGGAGAACCTTATTCATGTCACACTAGAAATGTAATGTCATGGAGACCCATATTTCCTCTACGTAGAGAAGTTTAATGAAACATATTTCTCCTCCTATTTTGATGCACATTAGTTATGGTATTGATTGGTGCCCAATAGACTCATTAATCCTAATGCCCCCCTCTTTTAGCTTGGAGGCCTCATTGGCATATACATACACTTCATAAAATAAAATGATTTATTATAGTTTCAACCAAACACTTCATAATTCTATGTCATGCAAGAAGTTTGTTTAAGACTCTAAAATCTTTAAAAGTGAAACAAAAATATCCTACAAGTAATGAAAATATCTAGTTTTATAGGAACCCTATGAATTGTTTCCTTGACACGATATCGTAGTATACCACTTCTTGTTGTTATGCAATGGAAGAATACATAAAAATGGATTTGAATGGCACAATTACATAATAGAGTAATCAATAATCACATGAATTAACAAAATGATTTTACGTGGTAAAACCATGTATAGGGAAATGTCCATGGGACAATGATATTCAATTTATTTATTGTTCAAGGGAGATATTACATCATCCATACAAGACTTACACACACTCAACCTCTCTCAAGAATATTTTCCTCTATGGGCGTACATATATATATATATATATATATATATATATATATATATATATATATATATATAT
>ML798929.1:236970-285013 GCA_009831015.1 Picea engelmannii | reverse complement strand
TCACTCAGTTACATAAAACTGATTACAATTAATGTGCTCCTATCCCTATTCTAATTCTAGTTGATTTGATCCAACTAAATACATAATAATAGGGGCCAATTGTTTTTTCCCAGTATCTAATACATGTGTAAATTGGTTGGCATATCTCAACAATCTCCACCTTGACAACAATTTACCTAAATATCATTGTCTAATTTTTTTCATCACCTATGTTGCAAGCCAAGAGAATCCAAGCACCACTACCACTTCTCTAATAACATTTGTTTTGTGAACACATCTGTACGATTTGCTAGAATATGGATTTTCTAAGGAATCACTCCACCTCCAACATGTTTTCCAAAATAATTCTTTGAGACACATGTTGAGGTAGATCTCTTTCTATCCAAAAAACCTGCAAAGTCTAAATTACAATTATCACAGATTAACTCACTGTAACCATTATAGGTGAGACTTGTGCCTCTAAAACTAGGAAGCATCCATTTCACTAGTCCACCTAAATTTTCCATGTGTCTGACAACATCAATTGAATGTGAAATATCTATTCTTAACCATTTCATCTCATCTAACATGCCTCCTACTAAATTGACACATGGTATACAAAACATAACCTTTTCTTCTGTATAAATAAGACCTAAACTTGAAGAAAAATTATCATGGAAAGAAATGAGGATATTAACAAGTTTCACAATGTTCATACTGAACTTCATCAGTATCAATTTTTGTTATGCTAACCACAACTTACTATGTATTCCTTCTTTGTGTACTTACTTCTATGCTCAAAATTTGTTTTGTTTCTCCTTGATCCTTCATCTGAAATGCCATGTCCAACTGATCCTTTATCTTACTGATACTTCCTTTTGACACTTTGAGTTATCCACCTTGAATTGCATACTTATATCCATCAGAATAAAAAACCCCTAATGAAATCAAATTTAACTTAATCTCAGGTACATATCTAACATTTGTTAGTTCTCTAACAATACCATAAAAAATCCTGATTCTAATACTTCCAACCCCAACAATTTTACAGGGAAAACCATTTCCCATAAATACTACACCCTCATAAATAGATATGTAAGAAATTAACCAGTTTCTATGTGAGCACATGTGGTGGGAGGCACCCGAATCTAAATGCCGCTCACCCTAATATTGTAAACTACTAGAAAAAAATAAAACTTCATCAATCATACATGGATTTGTGGCAGGAAAATTTGTTTCTTTCTTATATTTCTCCTCAGATTCTTATATTTTCCAACACTCTTTCTTGAGATGCCCTGTTTTGCAACAGTACCAACAGTTTACTCTACCCTTTCTTCCCCTTGACTTATATTGTGAAGAAATTATCTGGTTTCGATCTTTTTCTTTGGTTCGACCTCTAACCAACATCACCTCTAAAGTTGAGGTTTCTTGAATAGATTTTCTCCTCATCTCCTCATCCAACAAAGCTCTTGTTAGCACATAGAATTCTAGGGGTAAAAAAGAGTCACTTTGGTTTTGTTTTTTGAGTCATAGGTTTTTACAAGTCCTAGGTTTTTGGGTCTCTTGTTATGGTCATAGCTTAAAGTTTGATTTGAATAAGATAATTTTGGTTCAACCTTGGTTTAAGAGTCTTGAAGTAAGTAATTAGACATCATGACAAGGTAAATAAAGTCCCTATGAGTCACACCCTACATCATTACATTGACATGCCACACCTCCATCTTGTACACAAGTTTCCCCTTGTCACCATCCATCCATTTGAATGTCAAATCCAAGTCAGTTGTATATGCTGCCAACTCACTAGGAGAGTTTGAAATGTACTCTAAGTACCTCATGCATTCATTTATCATTATTAAAATTAAACGATTGTTTCAAAGAGTATTTTATTGTTTTTAGAGCCTAAATTTAACCACTTCTTTAGGGATTATTTCATAAGATCTAATAATAGTTTCCTCAAAGTTTGAAAACTCAGTTTGAACTTGGCGTTGCCAACTAGAACTACCAATTGGCTGAAGAGGAGAGTTGGAGCTTGGATAACTTGCAAACATAATAGTTCAAATTCACAGATATCAGTATCGATCTTAGGTTTACCAATAACTCCTTGAGGATATACATGTTGTTTAAAGGTTGAGAGAAGGTTTTATGCTGGTTTATCTATTGGTGTTGTGAGTTTATGCAGGAGCATCACCCCACCTCAACATGCGCCAGTTGATTAGCACGATTGGTGCACATTCAAGGAAGGGAGAGGTGTCACCCTCTAATTTTTCCTTCAAAATCCAAATCATGATTAAGGAAATAAATGTTGATGGTAGGAGGGATCTGTATCTGATTTGGATTAGATTTCCATCACTGTAAACTACCTCATTAGTCATTCATTTTGAATTGTGATTACACACCACTATCTTATGTTGGAGGGAATCTCATCGAACCCCTCTTGTACAAATTCTTGTATTTTATGCCCGGTAGAGGCTGTTGGATCTTGACAAAAGATAATTGTATCCAAGAGGAGAGTTGAGAGATGAGAATCAGTCATAGTTTGGTCTCACATATTGTAATAGACATTCTTCCATTAATAGAAAAGGAATAGATTTTTCTTTTTGTCAATTTCTATGTAATGGATGTTTAGTTGTGAATGTCATTTGTATGCGTTTATGTTGTAGATGTATGTTATAAATAATCTACAAGGATAGAATTATAACCTTATATATGTGATTGTGTTGAGTTAGTTTTGGTTCTCGAGGCTAAGTGAAAGGAGTGTGTGATAGAGGGTGGAAACTATGTGAGCCGATGCAAGGAGTGAGTGTATAAACTCATTAGGGTCAGAAGAGAAGATGCCAAGAGGGCACACCAGGATAATTCATAAACTCAGAGGGGAATTTCAAGGTTGTTGAATACCCTGGGAAGAAATACTGTGTGGGAGAGATAACAATGCAGAGTTAGTGAATACTCTGTAATACTCTGCCACGAGGGCATAGAGAAAGTGTGAGTGCACATAGAAGAAACACATTATGGAGTGTTGGAAGAGTTGATATAACCCTAGGGTTACTGGATAATCTAAGGAAAGAAGGCTTTGCAAGAGTGCATCGACCAAGGAAAGAATATTCCTTAATACTTCTGGAAGGGCTCACGGAGAAGTCGTCAGAAGGTTGAGCCGAGTCCAAGGATTGCACCAAGGATGAAGTAAGTTCATCTTAAAATCTCAGGAGGAGGGGAGTTAAGTTTCCAGGAGGGCACCAGAAGGTCTAGGAAAGGACGCAGGAGGACTGAGAACCTTGAATGTTTCAAGATGAGAAAATTCACAGGAGTGTTAGCGCATAAATCTACAAGGAGAGCAGAAGAAGGGCCGAGAACAGTCTAAGTTTCAGGCATAAATTGTGCTAAGTGCACAAGAGGTTAGAGGACTTGCCGAAGTACCGAAGACCATGATATTTTTCATTGTCGAGAGGAGACAGGTGGAAAGAGATTAGGAGATATGGGAGTTGGAGCTCCGAGAGGTTTTCCAACAACAAACATAAGTCTTCGCAAAGTTGCGAAGAGCAGTTTGAATCCAAACTGTTGGATCTGGAAAGGATGTGTGAAAGTGATCCACACAATTTGGAAGAGTAGCACTCTAAAAGTTTACCAACAAGGAGAGAGAAATGTTTTCGAAGATCCGAAGAGAAAAGTATATCTTGGTCGTCGATCGTCAGGAGGCATGTGGTGTTAGATCATGGAGTTTTGAAGGAAGTACTCAGAGATAAACCAGAGGGGGGAAAAGTGAGAGAATATCTAAGGTCGGAGTCTAAATAGATCACAGTCATCGATCTGAAGGAGGGACGGGGACCATTGATCCTCGTGCCATTTGAGTTCACCATCGCAGAGTTCGTGAACAGACGATTTAGCTGTTGTGGAAAGAGCCGAAGCCCGAATCCCAAAGAGATTTTGTGGTTTAGCCTCGGGACATATCCCAAGGTCACATGATAGAAAGGGCCTGGAATGGAAATCTAAGTGTCACCGCCAACTTTCTTCGAAGGTCCAAGCAGAGAGCCTCAGGGTTAAGAGGACCCACACTTTGGAGAAAGAAGGACCTGTGATAAAGTATGTTGGGTTCTAGTAGGGAGCCAAAGAGTCAATTCGACTTAGGTGTTTGAACGATCCTAGATCGGGAGGTGGCACA
Source organism: Picea engelmannii (assembly GCA_009831015.1). Taxonomy (NCBI): domain Eukaryota; kingdom Viridiplantae; phylum Streptophyta; class Pinopsida; order Pinales; family Pinaceae; genus Picea; species Picea engelmannii. The sequence goes on along the minus strand of ML798929.1, from coordinate 280,878 downwards.
TCCACAAAGGAGAGGGGAGAGGATTTGCAACAAGTGGTATCAGATATGTAATTTTGTCTGCAAAAGTGTAGGAAAAGGAGAGATGGTGAAATGAGATACTATGATACCAACAAGTGGTATCAGAGCCATATAGTTGATTTATGTAGTCAAGGAGACAGAGTGGGATACTCTGTAGAGATTGTTTCAAGGTGTGAGATAGATGGTAGATAGATAGGTGGGTTGTAGGTGAATAAAGATGGTTGATGAAGGTCATAAGCATGGATGAAGAGAAGACTTCTTGCAGAAGAGAAAAGTGGATATGGACAAGGAGCTCAATAAAATCCAAGAAGAGATGGAGAGGCTAGCATTGAAAATGCAACAGAAGGAAAAGGTATGCTGGAGATATGAGTGACCTTTGAAAAGAACAACTAAGTGGCTTGTTTGAAATTTGTTAGCTAGGAGGTATAAATAAGTGTTAAAAAGGTGGTTGAGATATGTTGAAAACCTCAATGGATAGGGAAAGAGATATGGAAGAGGTCTCATATATTTCCAGGTGGGAAATGAGAAGGGATCAGTTGATCTCGTAAAGTTCTAGGAGGGCAGAGGAGACATCCCAATTTTCCAGGTGGGAAAGGGAGAGGAGATGAGCTCAACTGAGAGTTCATGTTAAGGGGTGTTGAAAGATGGAGAGGAGGTGGAATAAATGCCTCATCCATATGAAGGTTCATGTGGAGATGCAAGCTATGTAAATGAAGTTGATGACAAGTTGGAAACTCCCATCGCAGAGGAGAAGGATCGGAGGAGTGTTCTCTTCATTGGGGGAATCCATATATTCCTTCCAAGTAGCTGAGGAGAGTTTAGCATAGGTGTTGTAGATGCAACATGAGGACAACAAGATGAGACTATCATGGAGGAGAAGGAGCAGATGCTGAAGTATACCCCAATGGAAGAGGAGCATCCAGTTGAGTTAATCACTCAGTGGGAGATGGATTCAAAGGAACTAGAGGTTTCGTTGGGTAGTCTAGAACTAGAAATTGGTTGCCATAAAATATCCATGCCAGAGGATACATACCAACATGAGTCGCAGCTCGAAGAAGTTGGAATGGGACTAGTCGAAGAACTGACAAGATTTATTCTATCAGAGGGGATAGCTGAACAACAATTCAGTGGGGAGACTGCGAAATTGGAGTCTCCAACAGAGTGTCTAGTCAATGCCATAAGGGACGAAAACAGTGTGGGATATCAGGATGATCTACCCTTAGAGAAACATGAAGAGTTGCAACTAAGTAGACTGGACAAGGAGGACTAGCCAATGAAGCAGTTGGAGGAGGTGATACAAGAGATAAGGAGCCTGATGTTAAGGTTAGTGGAAGAAGCGATCATCAAGGATAAGATGGATAGAGGAGCACATGCAAGAGCAGCAGGGAAGATGCAAAATAAACAACAACGAAGCAAAGGAGAAGGAGAACGACTCCAGGAGAAGGTTTGGGATCTAGGAGGATTTCAACAAAGATGGGAAGATCATGAGAAAGAGCTCATGAATTTTTGTATCCGTGGAGTATGATGCAGGAGTATCGGTCCACTTCCGCATGGGCTAGTTGATTAGCATGATTGGTGCACATTCAAGGAAGGGAGCGACTCCACCCTCTCATTTTTCCTTCGAAATCCAAATCATGATTAAGGAAATAAATGCTGACAGGTTGGGAGAATCAAGTCATGCTCTCACACAAGCTACTGATAAGTTCGCCATTAAGTGATTGAAAATAGGAGGGATCTGTATCTGATTCGGATCATAATTCCATCATTGTAATCTACCTCATTAGTTAGGTGTTTTGAATGGTGATTATACACCACTAGCTTAGTTTGGAGGGAAGCTCATCGATCCCCTCTTGTATAAATTATTGTATTGTATGCCCAGTAGAGGCTGTTGAATCTTGATGAAATATCATTGTAGCCAAGAGGAGATCTGAGAGTCAAGACTCAGTCATAGTCCCGTCTCACATATTGAAATAGACATTCTGCCATTAATAGAAAAGGAACAAATTTTCCTTTTTGTCAATTTTTGTGTAATGGGTGTTTAGTTGTGAATGTCATTCATATGCGTTTATGTTGTAGATGTATGTTTGAAATTGTCTATAGCGATAGAATTATAACCTTCTATATGTGAGTGTGTTTATTTAGTTATGGTTCTAGAGGTTAAGTGCAAGGAGTGCACGACAGAGGGTGGAAACTCTGTGAGACGACACAAGGAGTGCATGTCTAAACTTATTTAGGTTAGAAGAGAAGCTTCCAAGAGGGAACGACAGGATAATTCATAGACTCGGAGGGGAATTTCAAGGTTGTTGAATACCTTGGGACAAAACATTATGTGGGAGAGAGCACAATGTAGAGTTACTGAATACTCTGTAATACCCTACCAGGAGGGCATATATCAAGTGCGAGTGTGCATAGGAGAAAAACATTCTAGAGTGTTGGAATTGTTGAGAGAACCCCAAGGTTATTGAATACTCTAAGGAAGGAATTCTTTGCAAGAGTGCATCGACCAAGGAAAGGAGATACCTTAATACTTCTAGAAGGGCTCAGGGAGAATCCATCAAAAGGCTGAGCTGAGCACAAGGAATGCACCAAGAATGAAGTAAGTTCATATTAAAATCTCAGGAGGAAGGGAATTAAGTTTCCAAGAGGGCACCAGAAGGTCCGTGGAAGGACGCAAGAGGACTGAGAACCTTGAAGGTTTCAAGCGGACCAAAGTTGCAGGAGAGTTAGCGAAAAAATATGCAAGGAGAGAAAAAGAAGGGTCGAGAACAATCTAAGTCTAAAGAAGAAATTGTGCTAAGTGTGCAAGAGGGTTGAGGACTTGTCAAAGTCCCGAAGACCATGAAATCATCCATCGTCGGGAGGAGACAGGCGAAGAAAGATTAGGATATCCGGGAGGTTTTCCAAGAGAAAAAAAAAGTCTTTGCGAAGTGCGGTTTGAATCCAGACCGTTGGATCTGGAAAGGACACATGGAAGAGGTCTGCACAATTCAGAGGAGTAGCACTCAGAAATTTTACCGACAATGAGAGAGAAATATCGTCGAAGCTCCAAAGAGCATAGTATATCTTGGCCTTCAATCGTCAAGAGGCACGTTGTGTTAGATCATGAAGTTTGAAAGGAAGTACTCCAGGAGAAACTAGAGGGGGACAAGCGAGAGACTCCCAAATCTCGGAGTCCGAATAGATCAGAGTCATCGATCTAAAGGAGGGATGGGCACTGTTGATCCTCATGCCATTTGAGTTCGCCGACGTGGAGTTTGGGAATGCAGGAGTTAGCTGTTGTGGAAAGAGTCGAGGCCCAAAGCCCAAAGTGATTTTGTGGTTTATCCCCAGGACACAGCCTGAGGTCACATGATAGAAAGGGCCCAACACAGAAATATAAGTGTCATCCCCAACTTTCTTTGAAGGGCCAAGAAGAGAACCATGGGGTTAAGAGGACCCACACTTTGGATAAACAAGGACCTGTGATAAAGTATGTTAGGTTCCATCAGGGAGATGAAGAGTCAATTTGACTCAAGTGTTTGAACGATCCTAGAATGAGAGGTCCCATAGCCCCAGAGGAGAGGGAGGGCATTTTCAACACAAACTATCCTAATTCTATTGATTCCAGCCTTCAAACCCACCTACATGGCATTTTGAAACCTGTCAATCAGTCCATACTATTACTTTGATCCCATGCATATTTTCCACTACTAAGTAACCACTTTTCCTACTAAATTTGACCTGGAGTTGTGAACTGGCTAATTTGGCACTGCGAACAAGGCATTGTGAACCCTCTGTTCCAGCACTGTTGAAACCTTCATCCTCTACATATTTAAAATATCTGTTTTGAGAGAGTGGATCTGCACCCCTATCTAACTTGAAATGTATGTTTGGTCATCTGTTGAAGCAAGATTAAGTTGCACACATCATCAATGCTGCTAACTGATATTTATATTGATAAAAATCCTTGCTTTAGTAGAAAATTTACATTTGTCTCCCTTTTATTATAACTTGCAGTTGTTGTTCCTTATTCATCCTATTGGAAGAGTGTCTTGTCTCATACCTCAATTTGTATAGAGTGAGGTATATAAAATATTTGGACAAAGACATCCTTTGAAAACATGTCTGTCATTAAAACCCAAATTTTATGTTTCATGCATTTTACAACATTTTTTGTGATGGATATGTTTTGTAAGCCATGATTTTCAGTTTGGGTTCTTTCCTTTAATCAATATTGTTGGATTACTGAGAGGGGGGGGGGGGTGAATCAGTAATGAGCAATTATACCAATTATTAATCCTTTGAACTACAAAGTATATTCTTTTACTTATTCAACCATGTCCATCTGTTCATCATCAATATCTTACTGTATCATAAACATTAACATTCATCAATGCATAATAAACAATAATAAACAGATCCACACAATGCACAATACACCAATATTTACGTGGAAACCAAATGTGGGAGAAAGCCATCAAGCGATTTTCTTATATGTCTCAATAATTACATTCAAGGAAGCACCAACTTCCAATTCTCTAGCTACAACTAGAAGGAGGCTCCAATCCCCTAGTTTCTCAGGCTACAACCTGAGGGAAGCTCCAACTCCCCAATTCTCTAGCTACAACTAGAAGGAGCCTACAACCCCCTATGTTCTCCAGCTACAATTGGAAGGTGGCTACAACCACCTAGTTTCTCAGGCTACAACTTGATGGAAGCTCCAAATCCCCAATTCTTTGGCTACAACCAGAAGGAGGATACAACCCCCTATGTTCTCCAACTACAACCAGAAGGTGGCTACAACCAACTATCCTTTCCATGTCCAACCTCCCTGAAATATAAGTAGAATGATGAAACTGTTTTCATATTATCATTGTGAGATATACTGCTCTAAACCTGTACCAATCAACCTGCACCAGACAACCTGTAACAACATGTACCAATAAATTTTTCCAACATGTACCATACATCAAACTGTACCTCAACCTATACGATAAAAAATTTCATCAACCATGCACCAAAACTATACAAATAAACTGTCACAATAACCTTTTGAAACAACCTATCACAATAACATGTCTCTTCAATCTTATCAACCAAATCAGATCTACTCACCAAGATCAATCACCAAGAAACCTCTCAACCATATGCACAACATCACCAAGATGTGCATCAACCAAGCATAACACAACAACTCATTATCATCACCAAGATCAATATGTTCTTCTAATAATATACCAATACAAGTATGCTACATCATCCATAAACCATGTGTCAACAATACTACTAAGAAGTGCCTCCAACCATGTACCAAGTATGTACCAATCATGCATCAACTACTCATCAACTATGAATCATCAAGATGTACCAACACCATCAACTATACAACTCAAGTATGTGCCAACTCATCAAATACTTGTCTCAACCATGTACCCAACATGTACCTCAACCATATACCAAAGACATACACTAATATTATTGATTATTTGGGTTGGTTTTCATTGATGTCAACCCTTGAAGAAAGTCCTGTAGCAAATTCTAATAGAAAAAAGGTTTGGGTAGTGGACCCAAGTTTGTTTGATGTATAATGGTATGAATTTTGATATATTTGCAAGTAAGACTATTCTATATGGATAGTACATATCATGCCATTTCTGGTGGTATGTGGAATGTCACATAACTCCTCATGGTTTGCGAGTTATGGCCTTACGGAGTTGAAGGACCCTCATATGATTGGCTTGAAACCCCAAAAGGTCAAAGAATTCAAAGTTATTGCAAAGAAGAAATTATTTAAATAATAAAGTGAAGTGACAAAGTCAAAGAGAATTGTTTAAATAATAAAGTGAAGTGACAAAGTCAAAGAGGATTATTTAAATAATAAATTGAAGTGACAAAGTCAAAGAGGATTATTTAAATAATAAATTGAAGTGACAAAGTCAAAGAGGATTATTTAAATAATAAAGTGAAGTGACAAAATCAAAGAGGATTATTTAAATAATGAAGTGAAGTGACAAATTCAAGGAGGATTGTTTAAATAATAAAGTAAATAGAGAACTTTTTGATTATGGAAAGTGGTTATAAGAACATTAACCCTAAAATGAGGAAAATGGGTTAAAGTGGCTATTGGATACATGGAAAAGTGGCAAATTGGGAAAAGTTGGACATAGGTGACCATGTGGACAAAGTGGCCTAGAAGATGCTTCTAAAGAAGCCACTTGGAGAGTATAAATAAGAGGCAAGGCTCTCTCATTTTAATCACACTTGAGCATATTGAATATCTAGAGGTGACTGAGGTAACCAAAGGATATCTAAGACTAATTTTAGAGGTAAGGTGATGTAAAGAAGGCCAAAATTCAAGGGAGGATAATTATTTTGATGATGCTTTCTAAGGTTTGTGCACGGTTGATGCACTTGTTTATGGTACAAGTTTATTATAGGTTGAGGTACATATTGATGCATGGTTGATACATGGTTTAGGTTATTGGTATAGGTTGTTTGGTGTAGATTTACTGGTATGGGTTTACAATAGTATATCTCACAGTGATAGTGTGACAGTGGTTCCATCATTCTACTTATATGTCAGGGCGGTTGGACGAGACAAGGAGAGGTGGTTGTAGACACCTTCTAGTTGTAGCTGGAGAACATAGGGGGTTGTAGCCTCCTTTTGGTTGTAGCCAGAGAATCGGGGAGTTGGATATTCCCTTAGGTTGTATCCTGAGAAACTAGGGGGTTGGAGCCTCCTTCTAGTTGCAGCTGGAAAACAAAGGAAGTTAGTGCTTCCAATGAATGTAATTCTTCAATACATATAAGAAAATGGATTATGTGGTTTTCTCCCTCTTTGGGTTTCCACGTAAAAACACTGGTGTACTGTGTATGTGTATGATTGTTCATTTATTCATTGTTTATTTACTCTGCAAATATTGGATGATAATGCTACATTGATATAATACTTTCATTATATGGTTAAAAAGGATCAGATTTCTCTATTGATGATTCAACCCCCCCTCTCAGTAATCCAACAATTGGTATCAGAGAAGGTTCCTTAAAAAATCAGTTTAACCACTGAAAGGTATATCATGGAGAGAAAAAACATGTATAAAAATGGAATACCACAATTTGATGGATGAAAGTATGCCTTTTGGAGCATAAGGATGAAGACATATATACATGCACATGGACTTGAAATTTGACAATCAATTGTAGATGGATACCCACCACCAATAGTTTCGCCGACAAATGAAAAAGCTATGAAACTCGGTCATAATAATTCCAAAGCCACAAATGCGCTTGTGAATGATCTTAGAGAGTCAGTATTCACCAAAGTTTCACATCGTAAATCCACTAAAGAGATTTGGGACAAACTTCGAAATATTTATGAAGGAGATTCAAAAGTCAAAGTAGCAAAGATTCAAACTTATAGAGGTCAGTTAGAACAACTAAAGATGAAGGAAGATGAGAACATTGCATCTTACTTTTTACTAGTCGATGAAACAGTAAATGCAATCTTGGGATTGGGAGAAGAAATCAAAGAATCTGTAATTGTTCAAAAGGTCCTAAGATATCTTCCTATGATATTTGAACCTAAGATATCAACACTAGAAGAAAGAGAAAACCTAAAATCAATACACATGGAGGAACTACATGGAATCATCACAACATATGAAATGAGAAATGAACAAGAAAATACAGATATAAAAGAAGCAACCTTCAAAGCATCCAAAAGGTCAAAGAAAAAGGGAAATATCATACCTTAAATTATATTAAAGCTCATACCATTATACATGAAACAACCTTCGGTCCATTATCCAAACCTTTTTGCTACAATAATTTCTTCAAGGGTTGACATCGATGACAACCAACCTTAATAAAAAATCTCCCCCTTTGGCATTGATGGAAACACTTTGATGCAATACTAAAATCATGTCATGCAATACTGAAGTCATATCACTCATTCTCCCCCTCGAACCATGCCTCTGTCCTCTACATATATGTGACCATTGCTCCCCCTAGATTCATGCCTCTGTCCTCTGCATCTGATAAATCTCTCCCCCTTTGTCATCAATGGCAAAGGTACCTTTCTATCTGGGGTTTCTTCCCCTAACTGAACAGTCTGATCTCCCAACCTGAACTATCATATTTATGGTGCTTCCTCATGTACATCTAAGAAATGTAAGATAAGCATTCAAAAGCATTCATTTTGGAGTAGAAATAACTCCGAGTCTCTCGTGAAGATACTCAAAGGCTTCCCATGGAAGAAGTTTTGTAAAGATGTCTGCCACTTGTTCTTTTGTGCCCACATACTCAACTTTGATGTTCTTTTCTGCAACCTTTTCTCGTATAAAGTGATACTTGATTGGAATGTGATTCATCTTGGAGTGCATCACCGGGTTCTTTGAGATACTGATGACACTTGTATTATCACAATATATTGGAATGGGCTCATCATACTCAACCTGTATATCTATCAGAGTTTGTTTCATCCATAGAACCTATGTACAACATGTTGCTGCTACAATATACTCTGCCTTGGATATAGATAGAGATATTGATGATTGTTTGTTTCTTAGCCATGATACTGAACACTCACCCAAGTAGATTGATGCTCCATTGGTGCTTCATCGGTCATCAATACAACCTACCCAATATGCATCTGTGTAGGCAATAAGTGATAGAGCCTTTCCTTTTGGATACTATAATCCAAAATCTTATGTTCCTTTGAGATATCTAAAAATCCTCTTCACTGCTAATACATGTGATTCCTTTGGTGCGGCTTCAAATCATGCCACCTGTCTAACTACTTGCATTACATCTGGTCAGGTTGTTGTCACATATAGTAGGCTACCTATCATTGACCTGTATTGCCTCTGATCTGTAGACATTGAATCATCATCTTTGCTTAACTTGCAACTGGTTTGCATGGGAGTGATAAATCGTTTATAATATTCCATTATGAAACTCTTTAGAATTTATGTGATATACTTGGTTTGATAAATAAAAATTCCTTGGTTTCTTTGACGCATCTGAAGTCCCATTAAGAAGGATAGTTCTCCAAGTAATGGCATTTCAAATTCATTTTTCATATCCTTTGCAAATTTCTGGCTTAACCTATCATCTTCACTACCAAAAATAATATCATCGACATAAAATTCAATTAATAAAATACTATCTTGACTTACCTTGATGCAGAGGTTGTTGTCTTCACTTCCTTTTCTGAACCCTACATGTTGTAGATATTTATCCAGTCTAGAGTACCATTCTCTAAGAGCCTATTTTAGACCATACAAGACCTTCTTTAATTTACACACATAATTTGTGTTCTCTGACAACTGAAATCCTTCTGGTTGTTCAATGTAGACTTTTTCTTCAATTTCCCCATTCATAAAATATGATTTTACGTCCATCTAGTACACTTTAATATTTTTGGAGCATGCATAAGCTAAAAGAAATCAGATTGCTTCCATTCTGGAAACTGGGGAAAATGTCTCTTCAAAGTCGATTCCTTCAACCTGTGCATATCCTTTACATACCAATCTAGTGTTGTTCCTTGTAACATGTCCATATTCATTCAATTTATTCCTGTATACCCACTTTGTGCCGATCACATTCTTATCCTTTAGTCTTGGAACCAATTCCCAAGTGTCATTTTTCTCTATTTGATCCAATTCTTCATCCATGGCCTTGTTCCAAAATTCATCATTGTTGGCCTATTCAAAATAGGTTGGTTCAATCATAGATGTGAGTGCTAGGTGTGTTTGTTCTGGTGAACAGATTCTTCTTCTAGTCTCAAATCCTACATCTTTATTTCCGATAATCGGATATGAAGGATGATTCTTCCGTACTCACCCGCTAGGTGTTTTTGGAGTTACTTGCTGAACTTGCTCTTCTTTTTCTTTCAGTTCCTCTTTGTCTTCCCCTTCTTTTTCATCTTTTGTTTTTTTTTCGTAAAGGTGTTCCATTGATTCATTTTCTTCTTCCTTTAATTCTTGTCTACCTGTTTCATCAATTGTTACATTGATGTTTTCCACCACTTTGTTTAATCTCAGGTTGTAACACTTGTATTCTTTTATTGTACTTGAGTAACCAACAAGTACTCCTTTGTCCACATGAGAGTCAAACTTTCCCATTCTTCCATCTTCTCTTTTGATGTAGCATTTGCTTCCAAAAAATCTGAAGTGTTTTACATTTGCTCGTCTTCCTTTCCATAGATCGTAAGGAGTTTTGTCAGTGTTGTTTCTAAGTATTACTCTGTTTTGAATGTTAACTATTGTATGCATTGCCTGTGTCCAAAACATATATGTCATTTTGGAATCCATTAGCATTATTCGAGCCATTTCCTGTACTGTCTTGTTCTTTCTTTCAATAACTCCATTCTATTGAGGTGTCCTAGCAATGAAGAATTGCCTTTTTATTCCATGAATGCTGCAGTATTCCATAAATTCCTTTGAAGTGAACTCTCCTCCATTATTAGATCTCAATCATTTTATTTTTGAATCCATTTCATTTTCAACCATTTCCTTGTAGATCTTGAAGTTTTCAAAGGATTCTAACTTATTCTTGAGAAAGAAAACCGCGGTCATTGTTGTATAATCATCAACTAATAACATAAAGTATTTCTCACCTTTTAAGACCTTTGTTGTAGTTGGTCCAACTAGATCAATATACACAATTTCTAGTGGTCTTGTCGTTGAATATTCCTTTGATTTGAACCTGGTTTTTTTTTGCTTTCCTTGTTGACAATGCTTGCATAAAGTGTTGGTTGGTTTCGTGATCTGGGGCATTTCTCTGTCTGCTTCTATTTTTCTAACTTTGACAAGGTTATAAAAATGTATGTGAACCATTCTTCTGTTCCATATCCAACTTTCATCTTCCTTTCCTAGACAACACTTTTCATTTCCAATTTCACTTAACACATATATGTTGCTTGAATTTCTTGCAGCTGTAGAAATCAATTTTCCTGAACCTTCTTTTCTTATCTCGCACTTTTGTGGATCAAAAGTAACTTTATGAACTTGGTGACACATTTGAATCACACTTAGAATATTATGTTTCATATCTTCTACCAGTAGAACATTTTCTTCCTTTGTATTCTTGTTCCCAATTCTGATGGTGCCTTTTCTAATGATTTTGGCTAAATCATCATTTTCAAAGGAGACTGGTCCATCTCTTTCCTTTTGTAATGTAATAAACCTGTCTCTATCACTTTTCATGTGTTTTTAACACCCACTATCAACATACCAACCACATTTCTTCTTCTTATCTTGTAGAGAGAGTGTTCATTCTTCATTGCTATAATGATCTTGCTTTCTTATCCATGTCCTTTTGTGAGGTTCCTGTCTGTGACTGTTGTTATTCTGTTACGGTTCTCTAGGAGGGACTATCATTCTGCAATCTTTGGCCACGTGTCCAAAATTGTTACATTTGTAACATTCCACTTCAGTGCTCAAAGATTTAAACCTGTTGTAACTTATTCTCTGTGTTTCACTAGGCCTTCTTGGTTAACCCATTTGTGTATGAATTTCAAAGTTGTTTTTGTTCATGTTGTTAGATCTGCAATTCATATCTTTATGTCCAAAATTATTACATGCATAACATAAACCAAAAAAGATAGTTTGATGCCTGGGAGTGGAAGATATTCTGAAAGGAGGTACTTGTATGAATTCTTCTTCTTCCTAAGGCCCATCTGTCAGTTGTTGATTCTGAAATATGAATCTTCTTGGTGTAGGAGTGTCCCTGTAATATTCCTTGTAGATCTTCCTATCCCCCCTTGATTGTTTCTGCAAAGGTTTTTGGATATGTTTCTTTCTTTGTTGTTTTGGAGCTTGATCATTTTTCTGTATGATTGCATACAAGTCTGGAATTGTCATGATGAGATTTTTGGCTGCTGATAATGTCATCCTAAACTTTTAATCTTTTTTGCATCTTTTTCTTTTGAAGATCCTTTCTTAATGTGACAATATCTGCTTCCAAATTTCCAATGATCTTGTCTTTTTCTTCTAGTTGTTCTTTGAGTGCTTCTTCAATTCTTTTATCTTCTTCTATTTGAACCTTCAAATTTGTGATCATTTGTTCTAATTCTTGAGTGTCTTCTTTCTTCTCTAGTTCTTCTTATAGTTTCTTATTTTTCTTCTTTTCTCTTCTGATAACTTCTATGACACACATTAATTCCTCTCGGTAGTCAACTTCTGCCTCTTCAATTTCTTCTTCGACTTCTTCATATTATTCTCCGGCTTCTTCATATTAGTCTTCGAAGTATTCTTTATCATATTCTTCTACTTCCATGAATATAACTCTTTTTGTCTCACTGCCACTGACTTCATCTTCATTCGATGATGAATTGCCTTCTTTGGTGCATAAGATTTTCTTGAAAACTTTCTTTGTGGTTATTTTTCCTTTATATGTTTGTTTTCCTTTTGAGTAACCTTCATCATTTCTCTTTTTATTATAAGGACATATTTTAGCAAAATAACCAATACCATCACAATTAAAACAAATTAAAGGAATCTTACCTCTATGCCTATCGTCGATTCCCTTGTTCAGTCTTTTGACAAAGTTGGCCACTTCTTCATCATCTTCTGAGACGTCACTGTTACTGCTATGTTCTTCTTTTTTTCCTTCCCTTTTGATTTGAATTTTTGGATGCTTTTAAGGTTTCTTCTTTTATATCTGGATTTTCTTGTTCAGTTCTCATTTGATATGTTGTGAAGATTCCATGTAATTTGTTCATGCTTATTGAGTTTAGATCTGATCTTTCTTCTAGTGTTGATATCTTAGGGTCAAATATCATAGGGAGAGATCTTAGTACTTTTTGATCAATTATAGATTCTTTATGTCTTCTCCCAATCCTATGATTTCATTTACTATTTCATCAACTCATAAAAGGTAAGCTAGAATATTCTCATCTTCCTTCATCTTAAGTTGTTCGAACTGACCTCTGTAAGTTTTAAGCTTTGCTTCTTTGAATTTAGTGGATTTACAATGTGCAACTTTGGTGAATACCATTTCACTAAGAACATTCATAAGTTCATTTTTGTCTTTGGAATTATTCTAACCGAGTTTCACTACTTTGTCATTTGTTGGTGGAACTGCTGGTGTTGTGTATCCATCTACAATTGATTTCCAAATTTCAAATCCCTATGCCTGTATATATGTTTTCATCCTTATGCTCCAAAATGCATACTTATGTCCATTGAAATGTGGTATTCCATTTTTATACAAGTTGTTGCTCTCCACGATCTACCTTTCAGTGGTTAAACTATTTTTTGAAGGAATCTTCTCTGATACTAATTGTTGGATTACTGAGAGGGGGTTGAATCAGTAATAGAGAAATTTAATCCTTTTTAACCATATAATCCAAGTTTTATATCAATGTAGCATTATCATCCAATAACTGCAAAGTAAATAAGCAATGAAAAAATGAACAATCATACACATACACAATACAACACTGTTTTACATGGAAACCCAAAGTGGGAGAAAACAACATAATGCTTTTTCTTATATGTCTTGAAGAATTACATTCATTGGAAGCACCAACTTCCTTTTTTTTTCCAGCTGTAACTGGAAGGAGGCTCCAAACCCCTATTCTTTGGCTGTAACCAGAAGGAGGCTACAACCCCCTATGTTCTCCGGCTACAAACGGAAGGTGTCTACAACTAGCTGTCCTTGCCCCGTCCAACTGCCCTGAAGTAGAATTAGAATGATGGGACCACTATCACACTATCACTATGAGATATACCACTATAAACATGTACCAATAAACTTGAACCATGCATCAACCTATACCTCAACCTGTAATCAACCTATACCATAAACAAGTGCATAAACCATGCACTAACATGTACCAAACAACCTGTAATCAACATATACCTTAAACTATTTCATCCAAACATGTACCAAGTATGCAACAATCATGTGTCAACTACTCATCAATATGTACCAACATCATCAACTATACACCTCATGTATGTGCCAAGTCATCAACTATTTGTCTCAACCATGTACCCAACATGTACCTTAACTAAAAGTCCTCATCAATTTCATAATCCAAATATGATTTGTAAATCTGTAATAGACCTGGTGTATATAATCACATACCAACAAACCTTCCTTAATTTTCACAACAAGAGACTGGCATTTTCATCAAAATTTTCTTTAGTCTCACATGACTAGTTTGGGATTAGTCAACAACCCTAACTTGAAATAATCATAAATATGTACCTGTAATAAATAAAGATACAAAAATAGTAGACAATATTATTCAATTTGTTTTATGCAATTCCTCCAGGTGTCACTACTTGGAACCTCTTAGAAAAGGAGTTATAGCAAAAATGGCATACCTTTCTGAATTGTGGCTTATTCTAGAGAGCGATATTGTAGAGAATTCCACACACGGAATATTTGTTGACTGGATATGCAAATGTTACAACTTACAAAGAATACTAAAGAATGTACTCTAATCAACACATTTGGTCTTACTAAATTTGGATCTGTTATGAATAAGTTATGACATTTTTACCCAAAACACATGTTTTAGACTAATTTCAAAACTAGCCACAAACCCTATTTTCCACGGAGTGTAACTCCAAAACTATAACGACCCACAAGCTGAAATTTTTACCACATATACTTGGATATGTGTCCTCAATGGAATATAAATTTCATGGTCTGAATCATTCTAGAAAAAAAATTATTACAAAAATGGTGAGATGACCTGTAAATAACTTACCTTAGAAAGCATCATCAAAAGAATTTATCCTTCCTTGAATTTCGGCCTTCTTTTCTTCACCTTCCCTCATAAATTTGGCTTAGATATCCTTTTGTTACCTTAGACACCTATAGTTATTCAATATGCTCAAGTGTATATAAAATAAGAGAGCCTTGCCTCTTATTTATACTCTCTAAGTAGCTTCTTTACAAACATCTTTTAGCTCACTTTGCCCACTTTCCTTATTTTAGGGTTAACCCACTTCTAATTTCTCCATTAAATATATTATTTAAATAATATATTTTGTATTCAATTTGAATTATAGTACACTCATCACTTCACTTTATTATTTACCTTCTAAAATCTCTTAAACCACTTTGACAACTTTGACCTTTTGGGGCTTCTAGATGACATATGAGGGTCCTCCAACTTCGTAAGGCCATAACTCTCAAACCATGAGGAGTTATGTGACGTTCCACATACCACAAAAAATGGAATGACATGTAATAGCCATATAGAATAGCCTTACCTACAAATATATCAAAACGCATACCATTATCCATCAAACAAACTTGGTTCGATTACCCAAACCTGGGTTCTCCAACTTCTCATGGCCATAACTCTCAAACTGTGAGGAGTTATGTGACATTCCACATACCACCAAAAATGGAATGACATGTACTATCCATATAGAATAGTATTAACTTCAAATATATTAAAACTCATACCATTATACATGAAACAACCTTGGGTCCATTACCCAAACCTTTGTGCTACCAGAATTTGCTACCAGACTTTCTTCAAGGGTTGACATCAATGACAACCAACCTTAATCAACAAAATAATCACTCAAATAATATCTATAAGGAAGAGACAGGATCATTGGAAATTTGGATGCATAAATTGTCACATTAAGAAAGGATCTACAAAAGAAAAATATGTAGAACAACTCAAAAGTTTTGAATGACATTATCAACAGTCAAAAACCTTATCATGACAAGTCTGAACTTGGATACAATCAGATAGAAAATGGATCAAGCTCCAAAACAACATAACAAGAAACATATCCAAAAATCTATGCAGAAACAATCAAAGGGGATAAGAAGGTCTACAAATGAAATTACAGGGACACTCCTCCACCGAGAAGATTCAGATTTTAGAATCAACGACTGACAGAAACATATAGGCCTGAAGAGAAGAAGGATTCATAAGAATACCTCCTTTCAAAAGATATTTAACTACCAGCTATCAAACTGTCTTTTTTGGTTTATGTTATGCATGCAATAATTTTGGACATAAATATGTGAATTTCAGAGCTAACAAAAGGAACATAAACAACTTTGAAAGTCCTACACAAAAGGGTTATCTAAGAAGGTTTAGTGAAACATAGAGAAGAAGTTACAATAGGTTTGAATATTTGAGCATTGAAGTGGAATGATACAAATGTAACAACTTTGGAAACATGGCCAAAGATCGCAGAATGACAGTCCATCCTAGATAACCACAATACAACAACAACAGTCACAGACATGAACCTCAGAAAAGGACATCGATAAGAAAGCATAATCAATATAGCAATGAAGAATGCACACTCTCTCTACAAGATAAGCAGAATAAACGTGGTTGGTATGTTGACAGTGGCTGTTCAAAAAAAATGACAGGTGATAGAGACAAGTTTCTTACATTAAGAAAGGAAAGAGACAGACCAGTCTCCTTCGGAAATGATGATTAAGCTAAAATCATTGGAAAAGGCACGGTCAGAATCGGGAACAAGAATACCAAGGCATAAAATGTTATACTAGTATAAGATATGAAACATAATCTTCTATGTGTGAGTCAAATGTGTTACCAAGGTCATAAAGTTACTTTCGATTCACAAAAGTGAGAGATAAGAAAATAAGGTTCAGGAAAATTGAATGCAAAAACTGCGAGAACTTCATGCAACATATATGTATTAAGTGAAATTGGAAATGAAAAGTGTTTCTTGGGAAAGGAATATGAAATTTGGATAGGATATGGAACAAAAGAATGGGTCACATACATTTTGATAACCTTGTCAAAGTCAGCAAAAGGGAAGCAGTTAGAGAAATGCCCCAGATCACGAAACCAACCAACACTTTATTAAAGCATTGTCAACAAGGAAAGAAAACAAAGACCAGATTTAAATCAAAAGAATATTCAACGACAAGACCACTAGAAATTGTGCATACTGATCTAGTTGGACCAACTACAACAAAGGGTTTAAAAGGTGAGAAATACTTTATGTTATTAGTTTATGATTATACAAGAATGACTGCAGTTTTCTTCCTCGGGAATAAGTTAGAATATTTTGAAAACTTCAAGGTATACAAGGAAATGGTGGAAAATGAAATGGATTCAAAAATAAAATGCTTGAGATATGATAATGGAGGAGAGTTCACTTCAAAGAAATTTATGGACTACTACAGTACGAATGGAATAAAAAGGCAATTCTTCATTGCTAGGACAACTTAACAGAATGGAGTTGTTGAAAGAAAGAACATGACAGTACAGGAAATGGCTCAAACGATGCTAATGGATTCCAAATTGATGTATATCTTTTGGACACAGGAAGTGCATACAACAATTCACATTCAAAACATAGTAATGCTCAGAAACAACACTGGAAAAACTCCCTACGAGCTATAGAAAGGAAGACCAACAAATGTGAAGCACTTTAGATCTTTTGGAAGCAAATGCTACATCAAAAGAGAAGATGGAAGAATGGGAAAGTTTGACTCTTGTGTGAAAAAAGGCGTACTTGTTGGTTAATCAAGTACAAGAAAATCATACAAGTGTTACAACTTGAGATTGAACAAAGTTGTGGAAAGCATCAATGTAACAATTGATGAAATAGGTAGACAAGAATTAAAGGAAGAAGAAAATCAATCAATGGAACAACGTTACGAAGAAGAAGAAGAAGTTGAAAAAGAATTAGAAGGAGAATATGAAGTGGATATGACATAAGAAGAAGAGAAAGTTCAACAAGTGCCTCCAAAGACACCTAGAAGAGGAGTACAAAAGAATCATCCTTCAGATCAGATTATCGGAAACAAAGATGTAGGAGTTGAGACTAGAAGAAGAATCTGTTCACCAGAAAAAACAAACCTAGCACTCTCATCTATGATTGAACCAACCTATTTTGAGGAGGCCAACAATGATGATGTTGGAAGTATAACTGAGATTGGGGGGTGAATCAATTATGTATATAAGCTTGAAACTTTTCCTATTATTTTCTGATTCTTTCTAGATTATTACTTAATGTGTTGTTGATAACTTAACATGCATAGATATACAATATTTGATCAATCACATAGAATACATAGAGACACTAATTTTCATGAGGAAACCCATAAAGGGTGAAAACCTCTTCTTCTTAGGATGTCAATCAAGCTCCAACTTTCATGTACATCACAGTCTTTGAGCTCTAACTCAAATATGAGGCTACAACCTTTGATAGGAAGCTACAAATTGTAGAGAGCACCAACTCTCAGATTTCTCTAGCACCAAATAGATGGAAGAACCAACTCCCAAGTTTCTCTAGCACCAATTAGATGGAAGCACCAACTCCCAGGTTTCTCTAGAACCAACTAGATGGAAACACCAACTCCCATAATATCTTCTAGCACCAACTAGAATTTAGAGGACTACAATCCTCCATAACACCACCCTACCACCCTGATTGAATCTTGAAAAACATTTACTTACTTGCTCTATCTCTAATATGGTTTGTTACTGCTCCATGTCTCCTCTGCATTCTTCATATTCTATCCTTTGTTCCACTTCTGCATCTTTCTTCTTCTATGCTCTTCTCTTTTCCCTCCTGCAATCACAACTGTATTTTGTTCATATTCTCTTCTGCCTTTTATGATCTGTGCTGCATCTACATCCTCTTCACGGTGCCACTGATCTCCACTTCATGTACTACACTACATATCCTCCTACCCACATGCATAACTATCGAATAAAAAAGCACACTATCTTCTCTGTTTTGCATATCTTTCTTACATTGATTCCTCTGCCTGATCATCATTCAAACTCTTTGTCTTCCCTGGTGGTTATGTTGTATCTCTTCATCATCAGTGGTCATTATCCAAATATTCTTTGGATTCTCTAGCAGTTACAGTTAGTCATTTTTGGATTCTTTGGATTCTAAGCCCCTTCCTTCACATGACCACCAGTTGTGTCCATACACCTATTGAAAATTATCTTCGCAATCTTGGTCTAGCGAGCGCTAGCTCCCTTTTTTTCGATATGACCTTGGGCGATGATCTCACGTTACCACGTGATTGCGGGTGCATCCAAAGGAGGTTTCGATTAAACTACATTTCTCTCCACAATTTACATTGAGCCTCCACATGTCCTTTCTCCAGAACCATAGTTTCTATTGTGGCCCGCTCAATAAAAGTTAAGACCCAAGCATGTTTTGACCTTGCAATTGAGCATGACCATTGATATCCAATCCCTTGGGGATGCCACTCGATCAATGCCTATTATCTGCCTTCCTTTCCTCCTTCCACGTGCGATCCCATATCTCCACGATACGTTGACACGCAGCTTCCTTCCAAATCAACAACTACGATTAATTCTGGCCTTCCGGTCTTTGGGAGTTTCATCTCTCAAATCTCACTTTTCCCATATGACAATATTCCGGAGTGGAAGATCTGATGACACCTATCTCCTCGAATCTATGATCAGGATCTCCTTCGCGAGTCGCACCTTCAGGACTTTCAATTCTCAAACTCTTGCTTCTTTCATACATTAATCTTCCGGAGTTGATGACCTACAGACACCTTTCCTGGTTAATCCAATGACTCTCCTCCACTCCAAAACTTCATCCTTTGACAATTACAAAACTTTCTCCTTTGTGTTTTTCTGGAGTATTTTCACCTGGAGTCAATGATATATTGACACATACCCTCCTGCATGATCAACAATCATAAGTGACTTCGGCCCTTCGAGAATTTAGGCTGATCACTGCTTCATTATCCTCTGAAGTGGTCATATGCTAAATAAGTCATAAGTGGTGGAGACTGCTTGCTGTGATTTAACACTTCCACTTACATTGTCCTTCCACTGTACTGGATCAATGATTGTGAATGCACCCAAAGTGATCTTCAGATCAAAGGACTTGTATCCACTTCGTGACTTAAGGAATTTGTTTGTGGTAAAACTCTCAGAGTGATGTAACATTACACACGTCACCTATTGACCTGGCACGGGCTGAGTGGTTTCCATGTGTCACTCCCTGATGCAGTATGCCACATGTCCTTGTTGACATGGTCTTCCACATGTCCTTGTGGACATGTTCTACCACATGTCCTTGCTGACATGGTCTACCACATGTCCTTGAATCAGACGGTTGAGGCTTACTTCAGGTCTTTACCCGAAGTCCACAGGTTTACGCCATGTATTTTCTAGATCATACGATCTAGATTCACTTCGGATGATCTAACACTTGAGATCTTCTTCAGACGATATGACGACTGAGATATACTTTAGATGATCCGATGATAGAGAATTTATTTCATCTCTCCGACTATCTAAGATTAGGGGATTTCAAATATCGAACTTAAACTTCTCGAAGTGATTTCTCCAGAGCTCAGGATTCGTTGCCACGTATCCCTCTGGATCTAATGGTTGAAATTTACTCCAACTCTCCAGGCTTCGAGGATTTCAAATATCAAACTTTTCTCCCTCCTGAACTCACGGTCTCCTGACACGTATCTCCCAATGATCAATGAAACAGATTCTCCTCCTGGTGATCAACAGTCTCAAATTACTTCGGGACTTCGAAACTTTGGCAAGTTCCCTCACTTGCGTGTGCAAAGAGCTAAGTCTCGTGTACCTTGATTTGATTAGACAGTTGTTAGTCCTCTGGATTGGTGATCTGATGGCCACTATTTCTCTTCCTCATGAGCTTCTGATCTCTCTCGACTTCTTAAAGAGTCAATTTGACACTTAGATAAATTGTGGATCTGTGCACTCCTTTCGTATCCTCCGAAGTCCGAATCTTCGAACTCTCATTTCTTATTTCTTGTTTTCCATTGTTGTTGTTGTTCTTACCATCAATGACAAGCACAATCTTCCCGTAAAACATGCCAAAAATCTCCCCCTTTGGCATTGATGGCAACCCTAAAAGCCTGCACTATTCTTCTTAGAACTCAAACTGTAGCATCCAAACCATAACTTTTTCTCCCCCTTTGACATCAATGTGAAAGAAAATAGAGAGTGACTGTGTGCTCCCCCTGATCAGAAATACTAGGAACTCTACCCCTGATCAGATAGACTATTTAGATTGATAACAGGGTCACGCCCAACTTCTAGCGTAGATACTCAAAATCCATGTCTGCAAGTGTCTGAATCATCCACAATACTTGGGTACAGTAAGTGGCAGCTGCAATGTATTCAACTTCTGTAGTCGATGGGGAAACAAAACCTTGCTTCTTTCTCAACCATGCTACAAGAGAATCTCTTAAGAAGAATGCACCTCCACTTGTTCTTTTTATTTCATCCATGTAGTTATCCCAATGAACATCTAAATAGACTGATAATTGAAAATTTTGATTCCTAGGATACCATAGGCCATAGTTCATTGTTCCTTTCAAGTATCTGAAAATTCTTTAAACAAATATCAAGTGACTTTGTTTAGGTGCATATTGATACCTTCCTACCATTCCAACAACATTCATTATGTATGGATGATATGTTGTTCTTCATCTTCATTATTCTCATCATCTTCTTCATCTTACTTGGTGCTTATTCTCTATTGATCTTTTAGTGGAGCTTCTTCATCAATTCAAACATCAATACAATCTACTAATTTATGCATTCTTTTGTTGAAGCATCTATATCCTTTACTATTTGTTGAATATCCTAAGAAGATATCTTCATCAGCTCTACCATCAAATTTGTTTAAATGACATTCCTCCTTATCTTCCTTCAAAACATAGACATTGTTTTCAGTTCTAACCCCTTTTGCAATCAACTCTCCTGTGTTCACTATTTTTATTTTACAATCCTTGGCAGTGAAAGTGACTTCACATCCTTTGTCACACACTTGACTGACATGAAGAAGATTATGTGTTAATCCATCAACAAATAGTACATCTTTAGCTTTGCCTCTTCCATTACTTAAGCTTACGATACCTTTACCTCTGATCTTTCCTGGAGCATCATTTCCAAAACTCACATTTCCTGATTTACTTTCTTTGAGTGATAGGAACTTACTTTTGTCACCTGTGATATGACTGGAACACCCGCTGTCAATATACCAGGTTTTTTTTTGTATTTGAGCTGAAAAAAATAATACACACTTGTTGTCTTCTTTCTTCTTCCAAACCTTGACATTTTTAACTCTGTTATTTGACTCTAGCTTATAGTTCTTTAGGCAACAGTCTCCATCTTTATATCCATAATTATGGCAGATGTAACATTCTAGTTCATTGAATAAAGGATCATAATGATTGTTATCATTAATCTATGTATTTTTCCCAACCATCACATGATTCGCAGTCTGTGGTTGTTTGTTACTTGGTTGTCTCATTCTTTTTTGTGGAAGATATTTATTCCTTGGGTGTCTTGATTGCTCATGTCTAAATCTTAAGGAACAATTTACAGCTTTGTGGCCAAAGTTAGAACAACAGAAACAATATCCATAGAAAAGATCTGTGTACCTGGAAAATGGTTGTCTTCTTTGAGCGGGTTGATTTCTTCCATGTTGATTATTTCCTTGAGAAGAGGGTGTATTATTTCTTTGTTCTACAGATTCAATTCTGGTACCTTTTTCTTCACTCCTCCTTGGAAGTTGATTATCTTCCATTTTTTATGCAGGTTTGTTGTTGTCAATGGTTGTATATTTGACAAAATTGATGGATTCTTTGTTGTTTGGCTGACCACTACTTGATCCCTCTTCATAACCCAAACCATTTTTCAACTTTGGATTCCTTTGCTGATTTAGAATGGTGGCTAGTCCTTCTGAGGCTTTGATACTTGACAGATTTTGGTGATACAATGCTTGAAACTTCTCCAACTCTTTTCTATTTTTCACTACTTCTTCTTCCAGAGCTTCACATATTACCTTCTTCTCCGCTAATTTTTGTTTTAGAATATCCTCTATTTTCTTTGCTTCTTCTAATTCTACTTTTAACAAAACAAAATCTTCTCTTGGTTCTTTATCATTCTTTTCAAACTGCAGCAACAACTATTTTTGTTTTCTCTTCTTAAGTCCGAGTCTGTCAATATCTTATAAAGCACTGATTAATTCACCTTCCATATCAAACACGGTTTCTTCATCATTCATGTCACCTCTTGTGTATTCATCATCAAGGTATCCTATGGCCATACGCATAAAATCATTCACTTTATCTTCACAAGATGAATTTCTATCTATGTCTTCTGAGGAGTCATCATTATTTTCACACAAACTTTTCTTTTTACTATTTTTGTTAAATTTGTATTGCTTTTCATCATCAGAGTTTTGGTCTTTTTTCTTGTGAGGAAAAATATATGAAAAATGACCTATCTTACCACAGTTGAAAAATTTAAATGGTAGCTTGCCTTGGTATTTTCCTGATCCTTTCTTTAACCTTCTCACAAATGTTTCCTCAATCTCATCTATATCGGAGTCTATGTATTTCTCTGCTTTAAAGGATGCCTCTCTTGTAGTGGATATACCTTTGGTGATTCTCATTTCATAAGCATTTATGGTTCCCAGAAGTTGATCTAGAGTCAACGTTTTGAGATCAGTTATTTCCTCTATTGCAGAGACCTTTGAGTTAAATTTATCGGGAAGAGATCTTAATATTTTCTGGACTAGAAACGATTCATCTATTGTTTCACCTAGACCTTTCATAGTGTTGACATGTTCTTCTATATGTAAGAAGTACTTACTGATAGTTTCCTCTTCATACATCTTTAACTTCTCAAATTTTATTCTGTGAGTCTAAAGTTTTGCACCTTTTACCTTTTCATTACCTTCATAACTACTTATCAACATGTCCCACATAAATTTTGTTGAATCACAGTGCATGATTTTGACAAACTCGGCTTTTGCAAGTCCACTGAGGATGGAATCCATTGCTTTTTCATTAAATCTAAACTCCAACTTATCATCTTTTGAGGCCAAGACTACAGGATTCACATATCCAGTTTCAACGACATCAAAAACATCAACACCCAAAGACATTAAATATTTTCTCATCCTTATTTTCCATAAGGCAAAGTTTGTTCCATCAAACAAAGGGACTCTATTAGTTGAACTTCCTTCATGACTAGTCATGTTCAAGCTTATGGATCTACCTTTCATCAAAGGGGCTGACTCTGATACCAATTGTTGGAAATATAACTAAGAGGGTGCGGGGTGAATCAGGTATGTATATAAGCTTGAAACTTTTCCTGTTATTCTCTGATTCTTTCTAGATTATTATTTAATGTGTTGTTGATAACTTAACATGCACAAATATACAATATTTGATCAATCACACAAAATACACAGAGACACTGATTTTCATGAGGAAACCCATAAAGGGTGAAAACCTCTTCTTCTTAGGAAGTTAATCAAGCTCCAACTTTCATGTACACCACAGTCTTTGAGCTCCAACTCAAATATGAGGCTACAACATCTGATAGCAAGCTACAACTTACAGAGAGCACCAACTCTCAGATTTATGTAGCACCAACTCCCAGGTTTATCTAGCACCAACTAGATGGAGGCACCAAATCCTAGGTTTCTCTAGCACCAACTAGATGGAAACACCAACTCCCAGGTTTCTCTAGCACCAACTAGATGGAAGAACCAACTCCCATAATATCTTCTAGCACCAACTATAATTTAGAGGACTACAATCCTCCCTAGCACCACCCTACCACCCTGATTGAATCTTGCAAAACTTTTAATTAATTGCACTGTCTCTGATATGGTCTGATATAAATATATGTCTCCTCTGCCTTATTTATCTTCTATCCTATGTTCCTCTTCTGCATCTTTCTACTTCTATTCTCTCTTCTTTTTCCTCCTGCACTCACAACCGCATGATTTTCAACTTCTCTTCTACCTTTTATGCTCTGTGTTGCATCTACATGCTCTTCACTATGCCACTGATATCCACTTCAGGTACTACACTACATCTCCTCCTACCCACATGCATAACTATCGAAAAATAAATCACACTATCTTCTATGTTCTACATATCTTTCTTACGTTGAGTTCTTTGCCTGATCATCATTCGAACTCTTCGTCTTCCCTGGTGGTTATGTTGTATCTATTCATTATCATTGGCCGTTATCCAAATATTCTTTGGCTTCTCTGGCAGTTATCCTAAACCTATTCATCACTAGCGGTCGTTATCCTGAGATTCTTTGGCTTCTCTAGAAGTCATAATTCTTCGTCTTCTCTCATAGTTACAATCATTTTTTTTGGCTTCTTTGGCTTCTAAGCCCCTTCCTTCACATGACCACCAACGTTTTCCATATGCCTATTCAAAAGGCACTTCGTGATCTTTTTCTAGCGAGTGTTATCTCCCTTTGTTTTTTATATGAACTTGGGCAATGATCTCACATGACCACACGATTGCGGGTGCGTCCAAAGGTGGTTTGGATCAAACTATGTTTCACCCCACAATTTACCTCGAGCCTCCATGTGTCCTTTCTCCAAAACCATGGTTTTGATTGAGGCCCGCTCAAGAAAATTTAAGACCCAAGCATTTTCTGACCCCACAATTTAGCATGATCGTTGATCTCCAATCCCTTGGCAACGCCACTCGATCAACGAATGGCATCTTCCTTCCTTTCCTCCTTCCATGCGCGATCCCAGATCTCCATGATCCATTGACACATAGCTTCCTTCCAAATCAATGACTACGATTGATTCTAGCCTTCTGATCTTCGAGAGTTTCAACTCTCAAATCTCTCTTTTCCCATATGACAATCTTCTGAAGTGGAAGATATATTGACAGCTGTCTCCATGAATCTACGATTAGGATCTCCTCCGTGAGTCCAGCCTTCGGGACTTTCAATTCTCAAAATCTTGTTTATTCTGTATGTCAAACTTCCTAAGTTGATGATATGCAGACACCTATCCTCCTTAATCCAATGACTCTCCTCTGCTCTGGGACTTTGGCCTTCGAAAATTTCAAACCTTTCTCCTTCTCGTTTTACAGGAGTAGTTTCACCCAGAGTCAATGATCTATTGACACATACCCTCCTGCATGATCAATGATTATAAGTGACTTCAACCCTTCAAGACTTTAGGTTGATCGCTACTTCATTCTCTTCTGGAGTGGTCACCTACTAAATAAGTCATAGGCGGTGGAGACTGCTTGCTGTCGATTAACACTTCCACTTACACTGTCCTCCCACTATACTAGATAAACTGTTGAGAATGCACCCAAAGTGATCTTGAGATCAACCAACTCATATCCACTTTGGGACTTCGACATTAGGGACTTTGGGATTTAGGGCATCTTCTGGTGGTAAAATTCCTGAAGTAAAACTCTTGGAGTGTCGTAACATTACACACATCACTTCTTGACTTGGCATGGGACAAGTGGTTTCGACATGTCACTTGATGATGTGGTCTTCCACATGTCCTTGCTGACGTGGTATGCCACATGTCCTTGCTGACATGGTCTGCCACATGTCCTTGCTGACATGGTCTGCCACATGTCCTTGCTGACATGGTCTGCCACATGTCCTTGAATCAGAGGGTTGAGGCTTACTTTGGGTCTTTACCCAGAGTCCACAAGTTTACGCCATGTATTTTTTGGATTAGACAACTCAGATTCACTTCGGATGATCTAATGCTTGAGATTTTATTCGAATGATCTGAGGATTGAGATCTACTTCGGATGATATTGCAGTCGAGAATTTATTTCGGCTCTTCTTCTCTCCGGGTTTTGGGTATTTCAAATATCAAAATTAAACTTCTCGAATTTATTTCTCTGGAGCTCACGATCCGTCACCACGTATCCCTCTGTATCTGACGGTTGAAATTTACTTTGGCTCTCCAGCTTTCTGAGCTTCGGGGATTTCAAATCTCAAACTTTGCTCCCTCCTGAACTCACGGTTTCCTGAAACGTATCTCTCGAGGATCAACGAACAAGATTCTCCTCCTGGTGATGAATCATCTCAAATTACTTCAGGACTTTAGAACTTTGGCAAGTTCCCTCACCTGCATGTGAAAAGTGCTAAGGATCACTTACGTTGATTTGATCGGACAGTTGTTGGTCCTCTGGATTAGTGATCCAATGACCACTATCACTCTTCCTCCCGAGCTTCTGATCACTATGAATTAGAATGTTTTCTAGATGTTCAAGGGTCTCAACCTTTGCTCCTCCTGCGAGTCCGTCTCTTGGACCTTGTATGCACTTCTGGAAAGAACTATCTCTTCTAATATTTCTCATCTTCTTCTCTCTCGACTTCTTAAAGAGTCACTTCAACACTTAGCCGAATTGTGGATCTGTGCACTACTTGCATATCCTCTGAACTCTGAATCTTCAAACTTTCATCGTTGCTTTCTTGTTTTCCATTGTCATTGGTGTTCTTTCCATCAATGACAAGCACACTCTTCCTGTAAAACATGCCAATAGATGAATTTTGGAATACGGCCATGGATGAAGAATTGGATGAAATAGAGAAAAATGACACTTTCGAATTGGTTCCAAGACCAAAGGATAAGAATGTGATCGTCACAAAGTGGGTGTTGGAGCCGCCCTTGTTTTTACCTTGCACAATTTTCAATTTTTGATACTTGAAATCTGAATATTGATTTTCTTTTTTCTTTCGAGATCTT
This sequence comes from Picea engelmannii, assembly GCA_009831015.1. Taxonomy (NCBI): domain Eukaryota; kingdom Viridiplantae; phylum Streptophyta; class Pinopsida; order Pinales; family Pinaceae; genus Picea; species Picea engelmannii. The sequence continues at coordinate 253,369 of ML798929.1, read as the reverse complement.
AAGACTCTGAAATCTTGTCGCCTGGACATCAATGCTTTCCCACTTTCAAATTAGATCTATTTTCACAAGTATGTTCGCTCTTTTGTTTCATTTCGGGGTCTCGTAGGTCAGATACTTTAAAAATTGAGTTCACACAGCCCGAGTCACGAAACGGCGAAGTCATTTTCAAGTTCCGCCCAAGACATTAACTAGGGTAAAACTTTTGACCTGTGATTAGACATCGTCAGGGTTTCGCGCCTCGACCTTCGTCAAACCCAAGTTTCTGTTCTTACAGCCCCGATAGCTGAGAACATGATAATTTTGTGATAACCTTGGTAAAATATTAAAGGTCAAAAAACTAACCATGGTTAAATTCGGTTCTTGGCGCTTCGCCACTCGACACTTTCTTTCATAAAGCTAAAGCGCCTAAAACCCCAACTCGCAAGGTTGCGACATGATTATAGAAAGATTAATTAGTAGCCTAATCTAAGATTTTATTCCCATAATTTGAGCCTTAATTATCGCCACATCGTGGTATCGCGACTCGGCATACCATTCTCCCAAAAATCTGTCTTCGAACTTTCGAGTTGGGATATGGCGAATAAATTAATTATGCAATTAATGATGCTCCAAATCATGATCACTATTAATTGAATCCAAATTGGCCCTCACAGTCTCGCGAGTTGAAGAGTCAAAATGTTAAAAGGAAATTGACGATGCAACGAACAACGAGAAAATTATTTAAGTTGCTAAGATTTGAAATTTTAAAATAAAACGAGATGTGTCCCGCGCATCGAGGTTTGCACATTTCACGAGGTAGATAATTTCTCTCCATACCCCGAAGGCCTGTCAAGCCGCCGAAAATTGATGACATTAATGAAGAATTAGGGTAAATCCACGAATAAATAAGATCGGATTTACACAATAAATTTGTTTCTAATTGCGATTTGACAGACTTATTTTGAATAGTACAGAATTTTCAAATATATACGGGAGTTTCATTTTATTTTAAACATTTCTCATAAGTGCACAGAGCTCACCTTTCTACGAGTGAACTAATTTCTGCATGTATACATAGGTCTATCATAGAAGAGCGAAAAAGCAAGCTTCAGCCATGGCTCCACAGAAAGCTGCGAAGGCGAAGGTTGAGATCGCAACGCAGGGTTCCAACAATGTCTCTGATACTTCACCTTGGACTGGTGGCTCAGTACCCAGCTAGTCATTTGTTTCAGATATTCTTCAATCTGAGTTGGTGAATTACTCAGACTCCGATGACAATGATAATGAAAAAGATGATTTGAACACTAAATACAAGATAGTTGTTCAATCGGGAGTGCATCGTGTTGCAACCAGACCTCGGTTGCTCCCATATTATGACATGATCCGATGGGCGTTGGATCACATAGACCTACCCACCAGAACTATCATAAGCGACCAATGGACCACGGTCGGGACTTTCAAACCAGAGCATATCCAAACCATGTATAAGCTCCCAACAACTTCTGAATACACTTATGATACTGAATTCCTGGATGGATTCAAAGAGAAGGAATGAAAACAATATGTCAAAACCATGCCTGGATTGATAAAAGATTGGGTTTCGTGCTCCGCGAAATTCAGAGAAAACAACCAAGGTGTTTATTCAATCGCTTTGCTGGAGCCACATTATATGTATGTGGCAATGATGAATTGTCGACTGTTCGGAAAGGAGGATACTTCGCATTTCTACATTGCGTGTGTACCTCTGATATTTCGGGTAGCAGAAGGTTGCCCATTTAATTGGGCAAATATACTCTCTGACAGTTTGCTCAACCGGGTCACCGAGTACTGAGAGCAGAAGGAAAGTGGGAGATCATCCTATTTTTTCATGTCTGCATATATCATGGACGCAATATGTTCCATGACACCTTTCCCATTGATGAACTGGGCTTGGAGTCCAGTCCAAGAAAAGCCTGTACACGAGTATCACGAAAAACTGTGGGAAAATAAAGTAAACAAATTTATTTATGAAGTTTTCAATTGGGTGATGGTGCCTTTTCACATCGCCATTTTTGGTCATTCACCACCTTGTATCTCTGAAAGAATTGCTGCAAATCTGAGCGATATAGATGATTGGTACATAGAAGCAGAGTTTTCCTATTTTAGGGTGTTCGGAGCTACTGTTCCCCCGCTTGCGCTACCACTATTCATCCCCGACAAGCTGGCATGTCGCGAGATTTCCCGACAAATATTGATTGGTGGAGTAAGTAAAGAGCTCAAAGCATCATCGAAGAAGGTATGGTCGTTTTTCCCCGTTTGGATAAATTCTTATTCCTTATTGGATTTTGGGCATGCCAAAGCTAAGGCTGCAACCTTGGAAGACTTGAGTTTGGTCTCTATTGAGTATAAAAAGCATGATCCTCAGAAAATTGTAAGCAACCATTTGGCAAATTGTGGGCTGAAGAAGTTTGAACATGAGTGTTCACCCTTGGATGATATTTTCCGAGGGACGAGGTCTTATGGGGAAGTGCTAGTTCGAATATGATATTTAGCACCCGAAGACATGACCGTTGTTTTAAAATTCCAAGAGAATAGACGAAGAAGCCTTCCCATTGTGTTGGGAGGTTTGGGTATTTCCGAGAAAAAAGGGAAGGATGTTGAAGGTTCCGAGGAGAAAATTCCTAACCCTGAAAAACACCAGGAAGGGGGGTCTAGGAAGAATTCCGAAGCAGAAGAAGAGACCAAGGATCCATCCAAGGAACATAGTCCAGAGGTGGAAGTAAAGAACACAGACCCGCCAGAAACCCAGAATCCCGAAACCAAGACGAATACCTCTAATCCTCCAAAGATACAAGACTCGGTCGCCACACCAGGAAAGGCAGCGAAACAGATCGGGGAACCCATCACTTCTGTCACCCCCTTGCAGTCAACGCAAGGGAATATAGAAGAGGGATGGATTTTCGGTGAGGACCTAATGCCTATCAGAGCAGAAGAACTTCCTCCAAATGAGTTCTTCTTTGACAAAAAGAGAAAAGTAGTTGTGAAAAGGGAGTTCTACCAGGATTAAGGATCAACTGCTAAAAAATTCAAAGTGATGACAGATGGAAAGAATAAAAAGAATGATGAATTCGCCACAGAGATCGCAGGAACACTAGGAGCGTATGCGTCGGTGAATCAATTCTCGGTTAGGATGTTGAAAAATCAGCTCAAAAGAAAGAATCGCCTGATCAAGCCACTCGAAGCCTGAGTAGCTTTGGCCGCAAAAAGCGCTAAAAGTCAGGAGAGTGGAGAAATAGAACTGGCCCGATTGGCTGATCAAAAGGAAATAGGAGTCCTCAAAACCAAGTTGGAACAAGGGAATTCAGTGATCCGAGATGGTCGGATACAAGCAGGTCAGCAGAGGAGTATGATCACAGGGTTGCAGGCTCAGTTAGAGGTTGCTGAAAGTAGGATGATCGACGTCGAGGGGTTTAAATCCTGAGCGATTGATATCTGGAGCAGGATCTCTTCTGTACAATAGAGTCTGTTAGACAAAGTGGAGGTGATTCGAGAAGATTGCGTGTTGATGCATCATATTTCAGAAAATCTGACTGTTAAAGAAAGGAACGCAGAGGCTGCTCGGGTCGCCTTTCAAGAGGCGGTGATAGCTACCAACAACAGATTTTCGACAGATTCTCCAGGACTCGCCATCGCTGAACAAACTAGAGGTAATATTCTGTTAAAGGATTGGGAACATAATATTACCTTAAGCAAGGAATAGGCTCAAAAAGTAACCAATTCATTAGAAGAAGCCTTCAATGCCATAGATGGCGAGCTGTTAGAAATGGAGAGTGGAGGTTACTCAGAGACGCTAAGGAAAATGAATGTAGATCAGATTTCCCTCGATCTAAAGGAGAATAATGAAAGAGATTCGATGGATATCTCTAAGATGGACAGGGTAGACATGGCTCAAGTTGATAAACATTTGATTCAACCGAGCACACAACTCAGTGCCCTTGACATCATTGATGCACAAATGGGTGATAAACTTCCATAGTTGGCCCGAGAGTGCTATTTCATCGAGGCTAGCTGTTAAGCAAAGCCTTCATAGCTTGTATCCCAGTTTGTTGACAAATGCATCATATGCACCGAATTCACGCAAAGACAAGCACCTGACGCCTTTTGAAAATGGAGTAGGAAAGATGGAGTGAATTCGCTCCACTCGTTTGTAACTGAATTTATGAAACCATTGAGTTTCTAAACTGATCTACAAATTTGTATAAATAGATCACAAAAATAAGAAGAAAGGGTTGGACCTTTTTGGTATTGATTGTAATAGAGTTTTTGCATTAAGAAGTTAATACAAGCAAATTTGAAGATTCCCGATTCCGTCCCGACTGCATTACAAGTTTGTTTTCTTTATGTTTCATGTTTCATTTCATTCCACTTTTCATAATTGATGTGTATCACTATACTTTAGGACGACCACTACTACAGTGAAGGGATTTCACCTTTTTGTAATTGGTTATTGTCTTTCCTCTGCACCAGCTATCAGCGGGTGTAAGACCAATTTGCATTCATAGAATTATATGTTTATTTACACTATGTCAATTATTTCCATACTAATTTCTTCTTCTGTGTATGTGTGAGTTTTCTATTGACAGGAACCTTACATTATCTGTAGCTTAATGTTCTTCTCTCACCCTCATCCTTTTATTAAAATTAATACAGTTACGGGAAAGGGCCTTCTGTTTGCATTTCTATTTTATTCTTAAAGTAAAAGTTTCTCTTTCTTAAGACCAAATTGAAACAACGTTAAAATCTCTCCTTAAATCATTTCCATACTGGTACTGTTCCTCAAATGACTGTCCCTATTGCAACTCAACCTAATATTCAACCCAGACTATCTAATCAAACACATATTTCTTTAAATCTTTTTGATACAATCCTTAAAACTTCTAACACCCGGGAGGAACTAGAACGTTCATGGGTAGCCATTGAACAAGATATTATTACCCAGGAACAGTTGGAAGCTAGACATCAAGAACGTAGAAATCCTCATTAGTTTCCTATACCGAAGGTTAGTGTGATCCTTTATCAATCTTAATCATACTTTCGGATGCCTTGACACTGTACTTCTGAGCCTTAAGTACAGACTCAGGAACAACATCTTTCTGGCGCCGTTGCCGAGGAGCGAAGTTATGAAATCTTTTCCCTGGGAAAATGACAAATTATTTCATTGATAGTGTTATTCTTTGATAGTGAACATAGAGTGCACACAGTTTTAAGGCTTTTTAAAAAATATTTCACTTGGTGACTCCACAGAAACACAAACTGGCATCTGGTAGAAAGAGTACCAGACAGAACCAAGATGGCAAGCTGATTATGCCTGTTAATGATCCTGAAATTTTTTTAAGAGCGAGAGGCTCGTTTGAGGAAACTGCTACAATTTATAAGCCTAAAAACCCACCTTTAAAGACTAAATTCCCTTTAGAACCTTCTACTTCATACAACCCTCAGTTTGATACCAAAAATATGAAAGCTAACTACTCTGAAGTTAGGAGTGAGATCCACTAGACTTTCCCCTCTATAAACAAAGGAAAGGGTCCGTTGAAAAGATCATTGTCATTTGACATCCCAGCTTTTCTTCGACAGAACTTCCCAGTCTCGACTGATTCCAAAGAGTGTGTTACACCCCTATCTTCTACTCCCAAGTCGATGGCAGGCATCGGAGGAGGAGGTGGAGGACAACAGAATGTCCCTCCTCCCAGAGTATTTGTAAAAGTAGCAACGAGATACACCCCCCTGGTTTTACCTGTCCCCCTCCATGATTTGCCTGAAAACTACATCAAAAATATTCCTAAGTTCACTGGGGAGGGAGATCTAACTGCTGCCGAGCATATAAATTTCTTTGACCAATTCGTAGACATCTGTGGTATTGAGCATGAGGATGTCTATTCGAGACTACTTGTCCAGACCTTTGAAGGACAGGTCCGAACTTGGTTTCAGAGCCTTCCTGCAGCTTCTATTCGGACATATGACGCATTGGAAGATGCTTTCCTCAGACAATGGGGAGAGCGAAAATATCACTTGTATTAACTTACCGATTTTGGGTCTCTAAAGAAAAAGAACTCAGAAACAGTTATGGAATTTATTTTGAGATTTAACAAACTGTATAACAATATTCCAGCCGCTGTGAAACCTTCCGAACCCTCAGCCAAAGTAACCTTTGCGGGAGCTTTCGAACCTGATTTTGCACTATTTTTGCAAGAAAGAAGAGGAGCCACCCTAAATAGAATGCAAGATGATGTTGTCGAAATAGAATCCAATATGATGGCTTCAGGTAAATTAAAGGCTAAAGTAGAAACAGTCAACCGCGAAAATAGATGCTATAGGGAACCGACAGGTCCTTCAGGGTCAAATAGATACACTGATGACAGAGTAGATGATATGGCCCGAGTAATTAAAGAACTGTCTAACAAAATCTCAAGGATGGAGTTAGAACAAGTTAAAGCTGATTCTTCTAACAAAAAGGACTTCAGGAGAAATCCAAATCCCCAAAATCAACATAGGCAAATAAAGAATGAAGATAAAAAAATACAAGCTCCACTAAAAACCGAAAATTTTACAGGAGCAAATGACCTCCAAGATTTTGGAGATTCGGAAGATGAAGTCGCGTGTTTCGGTGATGAATGTTTGCAGCCATTTCTGACCAGGGAAGACTATGAGAAATTTTTAAACACCTCACAATCGTCTAATGAAGAGGAAGAAGGTGATCATACCAACCTCTGCGTGTCTCAACCAGAAACAGAAATGATAGCGGATGATTTTCAACCCAAATACAATCTGAGATCTAAAAATAAGCCCACCTCAACTGACCAACCTAAGAGAATCCTTCAAAGGGGTCAATCACATGAACCTCCTTTGGAAGAGACATTGTTACCCAGAAATAAAGTCAAGGTAGCAAAAACTCAAGAGTCTGAGGTGAAAAACGATGACACCCAAACAAAGGAAACTGAACTAGTAGATAAAGTTACATCTTCGACTAAGATCACGAGTGATAAAGCAATCCAGAAAAATAAGTCGAAAAGAAAAATCTCGAAAGTCTTAACCAAAGAAACAGACAAGGTAAATACATCTTTCAATTTTGAAAATGAATTAAATAAAATTAAGATACTGATTCCTTTGGTAGAATTAGCAAAAAAACCCACTTATCGGAAACAAATTGCCCAAGTGATGGGTGTCTATGAGTCAGAAAGTCACTATGATGTTATCAACCTAGAAGACGACAAACCTAACATCACCTTTGGTCCTCATTTCGAGGGATCCAAAGACAATGTCGCGCCTTTCTATATCACCCTGAATATACATGATCAATTACTGCATAACTGTATGTTAGACTCCGGGGCTTCACATAATGTTATGCCCAAAATTATAATGGAGAGGCTGGGTCTCCAGATCACTAGACCCTACGAAAATCTATACTCTTTCGATTCAAGAAAGGTTAAATGTATGGGAATGATAAAAGATATGGTAGTTACCTTGGCTCAGGTCCCAGTCAAGAGTATCCTGATGGATGTAGTTATCGCAGATATTCCCCCCAAATATGGTATGTTGTTATCCAGATCATGGGCAGCCAAGTTGGGGGGTTCACTACAATTGGACATGTCATATGCCACAATCCCTATATTCGGAGGTCATTTTACCCGTTTGTACAGAGAAACAAGATTGGCGTATACTGTCAATGATCCTCAGAACCCAAATAACTTTCCCATTTACGTTGCAGACCAAGATCTGGGGAATTGCATATTGTCATTTGATGATAGTTTAGAGGGATGTCCAGAAGAACTTGATATGAAGCAGGAAGAACTTAGTCCCTTGACAGAAGAGCTGTGCAAAAATGGTATCTGGAAAATGTACTTCGATGGCGCTTCATCTTCTGAAGGAGCTGGTGCCGACATACTTTTAGTAGCGCCTGAAGGTAAGTTTATTGTTCCCTTCTCATATCATTTGCAGTGGGATATAGATTACACCAATAACGTATGTGAGTATGAAGCATTAATCTTAGGTTTAGAGGCTGCAAAGAAGCTAAATATAAAGAACTTGGAGGTTTACGGTGACGCTGAATTAATAGTATGACAAGTAAATCGGCAATACCTAGCCAAGCATCCCAGATTAAGAACATACAGAAATTGTGCTTGGGATTTGATGGAGAATTTCTTCTCATCTGTAAAATTCCATTTTATTCCTCGCGCAGAGAATCTACATGCTGACGCCTTAGCTAAGGTAGACTCAACCTTTTCTCCTCCCATGAACGTTAAACTGAAATATCATATTGAAATCAGATATAAACCCTCTATACTAGACAATGTCCGACACTGGCAGGTCTTTGAAGATTACGAACAAATTCAGAAATTTCTTATGGAAATAGGTGAGTTATCTGAAACTCATCCAGACCAAGAAAATCAAAACGACCCTATGTGGATTATGCAAGAAGGTGAATATCCTGAAAACTTTCGGGAAAAAATAGCGGATCATCGTATGTTGGTCCTCAAAAACAACCAAATCCCGAAAGGCTTAATTCCTTTAGAGAGACTTTTCGATCAAAATGATATACCTGTGAAGTCCACTTTGCGGCACCAACCAGAAGAAGTGGAGGATTGCGACATAGGAACCGAAAAAGAATCCAAGATAGTAAAGATATCTAAATTCCTCCCTCCCAAGGTAAAAGACCAGTACAGAGACCTACTCAGACAGTATAAAGATGTTTTCACCTGGTCCTACGATGAGCTTCGAACTTATGATACTTCCATAATTGAGCACAAGATACCTTTGAAGCCTGGGGTCAAGCCTTTTAGGCAAAAGCTCAGGCAATTTAACCCCATTTTGTTGCCCATTATTGAAAAGGAAGTTAAGAATATTTTAGATGCAAAAATAATTGTACCTCTAAGGTACTCAGATTGGGTGGCAAATTTGGTCCCTGTCAGAAAAAAGAACGGATAAATTAGACTGTGTCAGGACTTTTGAAACTTAAACAGGTCCTCTCTTAAGGATAATTATCCACTTCCCAAAATGGACCATGTCCTAGAAAGGGTAGTTGGAGCAAATCGAATGTCTATGGTAGATGGGTTTTCTGGGTACAACCAAATCGCCATGAACGAACAAGACAGAGAAAAAACCGCTTTCACCACACCATGGGGTACATTCATGTATGACAAAATTCCATTTGGTTTGATGAACGCAGAGGCTACATTCCAATGCGCTATGGACATCGCTTTCATCGGAGAAAGAGACAAGTTCATAGTCATCTACCTTGACGATTTGACTGTTTTCTCTAAAACCGATGAAGAACATTTGATCCATTTGAAACAGACTTTCGAAAAATGTCGCAGGTATGGCCTGTCTTTGAACCCAAAGAAATCACATTTCGCAATGCGAGAAGGTAAGCTCCTGGGGCATATCGTATCTAAAGATGGGATCAGGATTGATCCTAAGAGGATTGAAGCAATAGAAACTATAAATATTCCTGGAAACGTAAAAGAAATTCAATCTTTCTTAGGTACAATAAATTTTTTACGAAGGTTTATACCAAATTTTGCTGAAATTGTCAAATTGATCATAGGAATGCTGAAGAAAGATAGCAGAGTAAATTGGATGACTGAGGCTAAAGCATCGTTCGTGCATATAAAAAAGGTCATCAGTGAGGCACCTGTGTTAGCAAGCCCAGATTACTTGAAGGATTTACTCATCTTCTCGTTCGCTTCTAAACATACTATCACCGCGGTGTTGCTGCAAAAGGATGATGAAGGTTTCAAATGGACGATCACGTTTTTTAGCAAGAGCCTTAGAGACGCCGAACTAAAATATGATATAATATAAAAACAGGCGTACACAATGGTGAAAGCGCTAAAAGCATTTAGAACCTATGTTCTGCATTCAAAAATTATTGCATACGTACCAACCAGCTCTGTGAAGGATATATTGGTACAGCCAGATAGCGATGGAAAACGAGGGCGCTGGCTCGCTAAAATACAAGAATTTGATATGGAAGTCAAGCCTACTAAATTGATAAAGGGGCAGGGTCTTGCCAAACTCATGGTTGAGTCGAACCTTAGAGCTCTTGATATCAATTTCCTCCAAGGGGGAGACAAAGACACACATTTGCAAGAGCCAGACGACCAGACACATTCAAGCAAGGTTGAAGAAAAATTCATGTCGTCAGGCTGATATAAAGACATAGTTTTCTATTTGTTAAACCTGAAATGTCCATATGGACTATCACCAGCGAAATGAAGAACTTTAAAACTCCACGCTGTAAAATATTGCATCTCCGAAAATCAACTATACTGGAAGGATCCGCTCGAGTTCTTACTAGTCTGTCTGGTTGAGTCAGAAACTCCACGGGTCATAGAAGAATTTCATAAAGGAATCTGTGGAGGACATCATGCATGGAGAGCCACAACCTACAAGATTTTGAGGGCCAGATACGATTGTCCAAAACTATTTTCGGAGGTCAATGCCAAAGTGCGTACCTGCGACCTGTGTCAAATATTCGCTGGTAAATAGAAACTCCCTTCATTGCCACTCGTTCCATTCAAAATTGAAGCTCCATTTCAATAATGGGGACTAGATTTTTTAGGGGAAATTAATCCCCATTCCAGTGCTCAGCATAAGTGGATCCTAATGGCCACATATTATTTTACAAAGTGGGTGGAAGCCATTCCAACCAAAAGGGCAACAAACTCGATGGTAATCGACTTCTTGGAAGACAATATCTTGTCAAGATTCGGATGTCCCTGAAAGATTGTTACCGACAACGTCCAAGCTTTTAAGTCCATGGCTATGATCAACTTCTGTCAGAAGTACAATATCGTCCTCGACCATTCCACTTCTTATTACCCCCAGGGAAACGGGCTGGCCGAATCATCCAACTAGAGCCTGGTAAACATAATCAAGAAAATATTGGATGAGAATAAAAGATCCTGGCATGTGCATTTGAAGTATGCGTTGTGGGCAAACCACATCAGCACTAAAAGGTCTATCGACATTTTTCCGTTTCAAATGGTTTATGGGAGTGATGTTGTTTTGCCTATAAACTTAGTGTTGCCAGTGATGAAATTATGGCAGGATCAGAACGAAGAACCCAATCATATAACCAGGAGAATTAACCAACTGATCGAGGTTCAACAACATAGAGTGGAGGTTGATGAGAAAATGTAGAAGTACCAGGATGATATGAAAGCATTATTCGACCTCAAGGCAAAAGACAGAGAGTTCCTCCCAAGTGACTTAGTGTTAAGATGTGATAAGAGAAGGGAAGAAGCCGCGAAGCATGGAAAATTTGATAACTTTTGGTATGGACCATTCAGGGTCTCGACTCTAGAAGGAAAAAATTCCTTTCTTCTGGAAAATATTGATGGAGAAGTTCTCAGCACCCCTGTGAACGGGCGGTTTCTAAAGCACTACATGACGTAACAAAAAAACAAAAAATTGCAAATAAATAAATTTCATTATGAATGTTTTGTACATATTTATATTTTCGTTCAAACATTTACTTTTAATTTTTGGTTTTCTTTCTTAAAATTCTCAACACCTTTCCAATAAGATTTGTATTTGTTTTTACAGGATTACAGCTGCAGATGAAGCTAGCAGAGAAAAAAAATAATGTGTAGGTCAGTGTTGGAAATAGAACGACTTAAAACATGTGATACATAAGAAAATTCATAGTCCATAAAGAAAGTGAAAAGAAAAGATAGAGGTAAGCGTTCTCATCATACAGGTCATGAAAGGCTGATTCAAGCGAACTAAGGTAACATTGTTCAAATTACAATATAAAGGTTATATAGCAGGGTTATTTTGGCTTCGTAATCTTCAAATAAATGAATTTGAAAGAATACTTTAAACCTAAAAACAGTCAGTAATAATATTGGTCCCTAAATACCTTCGAAAACCAGTCCCGAAATGTTGTGACCTTTTTGTATATTAAGCCTTTGAATTGCTGCCTTGTTTTCTGTCTATCTTCGGGCCTAACTTTTAGCGAGTCACTATCTTCTGAGTCCTTGTGAAGGGGTAAATTTTTTTTGTTTTAAACTTCAGGGATTTCGAAACAGAGCTTAATAAGAAAGTTGGTCTTCACAACTACTCGATCTTCTGCTAATGCTAAGGAACGTCATAATGATCCTAACTTTCCTAGGTTTTTCAACAACGTCGAAAAATTCAAAGCTTTCTTGAACAAGATGTCCCTTAAAATTTTATTATATTCCCCTATCTCCCTAAGAATGAAGGTCTTGTGAGGGTCAAAGGAAGATTGATACCGAGTAATCAAAATGAGTTGACAGACCTCTGATACAAAATATTACACAGATCTTAGCCCTGATATAAACTGATTGCTCCCATCTTCCTATTTTAAAAGTAAATTACAAGACAGGTGGTGAAAGGAAATTCAGAAATGATTGCCCCCACCTAGTCCAGGAAGATGATGAAAGGAAATTCAGAAATGATTGCCCTCGTCTTAGCGTTTAAACGCATAAATATTTTTCGAAGTGGTGAAAAGAAATTCAGCAAAAAAGGGTCAGACAACTTCACCGGGGTACTGAACAGGCTCGCTGGAAGTGAAGCAATGTCTGAGAGATCTGTAAGGATTTTATACATAAATATCAATCTACTCTAGTAACCAATTCTTTCTGAAAAACCTGATCATTTCCCCAAATTCCGACGGGACTTCCCTATTTAAAATTATATAATATCATTCTTTTGATGCAAGCTAAGAATCACAAGATTTGTTGAATATCCTAGGGTCATTTCGACTGTCTTAAAGCGTCCCCAAAGTTAGTAGTGAGAAAGGGAAAGTTGTGAAAGTGACTTCAGCTGTGTTTGGAAAGAGTATCTGAGTTCGAAAAAATTTCTTGAAGTACAAAACGAAGCTTTTCCCTCCCTTCTATCTTTTTCCTTGATTTTTTCTGTTGATTTTAGCTTGTGACTCCATTTACCCAATATTGGCACCTGGTCTACTGTTCTTCCCACCTCACAGGAAGGTGGGATCCCTAGTTGGAGCCTATGTTGGAGCCGCCCTTGTTTTTACCTTGCACAATTTTCAATTTTTGATACTTGAAATATGAAGATTGATTTTCTTTTTTCTTCTGAGATCTTAAGACTCTGAAATCTTGTCGCCTGGACAACAATGCTTTCCCACTTTCAAATTAGATCTATTTTCACAAGTATGTTCGCTCTTTTGTTTCATTTTAGGGTCTCGCAGGTCGGATACTTTAAACCTTGAGTTCACACAGCCCGAGTCAGGGAATGACGAAGTCATTTTCAAGTTCCGCCCAAGACATTAACTAGGGTAAAACTTTTGACCTGTGATTACTTCATCGGGGTTTCGCGCCTCGGCCTTCGTCAAACCCAAGTTTCTATGCTTACAACCCCGAGAGTTGAGAACACAATAATTTGTGATAACCTTGGTAAAATATTAAAGGTAAAAAAACTAACCATGGTTAAATTCGGTTCTCGGTGCTTCGCCACTTGGCACTTTCTTTCATAAAGTTAAAGTGCCTAAAACCCTGACTCGCGAGGTTGCGACATGATTATAGCAAGATTAATTAGTAGCCTAATCTAAGATTTTCTTCCCATAATTTGAGCCTTAATTATCGCCACATCGTGGTATCGCGACTCAGCATACCATTCTCCCAAAAATCTGTCTTCGAAATTCCGAGTCGCGATATGGCGAATAAATTAATTATGCAATTAATGACGCTCCAAATCATGATTACTATTAATTGAATCCAAATCGGCCCTCGCAGTCTCGCAAGTTGAAGAGTCAAAATGTTAAAAGGAAATTCACGATGCAGTGAACAATGAGAAAATTATTTAAGTTGCTAAGATTTGAACTTTTAAAATAAAATGAGATGCGTCCCGCGCATCGAGGTTTGCACATTTCACGAGGTAGCTAATTTCTCTCCATACCCCGACGTCCTGTCAAGCCACTGAACATTGATGACATTAATGAAGAATTAGGGTAAATCCACGAATAAATAAGATCGGATTTACACAATAAATTTGTTTCTAATTGTGATTTGACAGACTTATTTCGAATAGTACAGAATTTTCAAATATATACGGGAGTTTCATTTTATTTTAAACATTTCTCATAAGCGCACAGAGCTCACCTTTCTACGAGTGAACTAATTTCTACATGTATACACAGGTCTATCACAGAAGAGAGAAAAATAAAGCTTCAGCCATGGCTCCACGAAAAGCTGCGAAGGTGAAGGTCGAGATCGCAGCGCAGGGTTCCGACAATGTCTCTGATACTTCACCTTGGACTGGCGGCTCAGTACCCAGCTGGTCGTTTGTTTCAGATATTCTTCAATCTGAGTTGGTGAATTACTCAGACTCCAATGACAATGATAATGAAAAAGATGACCTGAACACTAAATACAAGATAGTTGTTCAATCGGGAATGCATCGGGTTGCAACCAGACCTCGGTTGCTCCCATATTATGACATGATCCGATGGGCGTTGGATCACATAGACCTACCCACCAGAACTATCATAAGCGACCAACGGACCACGGTCGGGACTTTCAGACCAGAGCATATCCAAACCATGTATAAGCTCCCAACAACCTCTTAATACACTTATGATACTGAATTCCTGGAGGGATTCAAAGAGAAGGAATGCAAACAATATGACAAAACCATGCCTGGATTGATAAAAGATTGGGTTTCGCACTCCGCGAAATTCAGAGCAAACGACCAAGGTGTTTATTCAATCGCTTCGCTGGAGCCACATTATATGTATGTGGCAATGATGACTTGCCGACTGTTCGGAAAGGAGGATACTTCACACTTCTACATTGCATGGGTACCTCTCATATTTCGGGTAGTAGAAGGTTGCTCATTTAATTGGGTAAAGATACTGTCTGACAATTTGTTCAACTGGGTCACCGAGTACCGAGAGTGGAAGGAAAGTGGGAGATCATCATCTTTTTTCATGTCTGCATATATCATGGATGCAATATGTTCCATGACACCTTTCCCATTGATGAATCGGGCTTGGAGTCCAGTCCAAGAAAAGCCTGTACACGAGTATCACGACAAACTGTGGGAAAATAAAGCAAACAAATTTATTTATGAAGTTTTCAACTGGGTGATGGTGCCTTTGCACATCGCCATTTTTGGTCGTTCACCACCTCGTATCTCTGAAAGCATTGCTACAAATATGAGCGGTATAGCTGATTGGTACGTAGAAGCAGAGTTTTCCTATTTTAGGGTGTTCGGAGCTACTGTCCCGAAAAAATTCCTAACCCTGAAAAACACTAGGAAGGGGGGTCTGGGAAGAATCCCGAAGCAGAAGAAGAGACCAAGGATCCATCCAAGGAACATAGTCCATAGGTGGAAGTAAAGAACATAGACCCACCAGAAACCCAGAATCCCGAAACCGAGATGAAGACCTCTGATCCTCCGAAGAAACAGGACTCGGTCGTCACACCAGGAAAGGCAGCGAAACAGATCGGGGAACCCATCACTTCTGTCACCCCCTTGCAGTCAATGCAAGGGAATATAGAAGAGGGATGGATTTTTGGTGAGGAGCTAATGCCTATCAGAGTAGAAGAACTTCCTCCAAATGAGTTCTTCTTTGACAAAAAGAGAAAAGCAGCTGTGAAAAGGGAGTTCTACCAGGATGAAGGATCAACTGCTAAAAAATTCAAAGTGATGACAGATGGAAAGAATAAAAAGAATGATGAATTCTCCACAGAGATCGCAGGAACGCTAGGAGCATATGCGTCGGCGAATCAATTCTCGTTCGGGATGTTGAAAAATCAGCTCAAAGAGAAAGAATCGCCTGATCAAGACACTCGAAGCCCAAGTAGCTTCGGCCGCAGAAAGCGCTAAAAGTCAGGCGATTGGAGAAATAGAACTGGCCTGATTGGCTGATCAAAAGGAAATAGAAGTCCTCAAAACCAAGTTGGAACAAGCGAATTTAGTGATCCGAGATGGTCAGATACAGGCAGGTCAGCAGAGGAATATGATCATAGGGTTGCAGGCTCAATTAGAGGTTGCTGAAAGCAGGATGATCGATGTCGAGGGGTTTAAATCCCGAGCGATTGATATCCGGAGCAGGATCTCTTCTGTACAACAGAGTCTGTTAGACAAAGTGGAGGTGATTTGAGAAGATTGCGTGTTGATGCACCGTATTTCAGAAAATCTGGCTGTCAAAGAAAGGAACGCAGAGGCTGCTCGGCTCGCCTTTCAAGAGGCGGTGATAGCTACCAACAACAGATTTTTGACAGATTCTCTAGGACTCACCATCACTGAAAAAACTAGAGGTAATATTCTGTTAAAGGATTGGGAACATAATATTACCTTAAGCAAGGAACAGGCTCAAAAAGTAACCAATTCATTAGAAGAAGCCTTCAATGCCATAGATGGCGAGCTGTTAGAAATGGAGAGTGGAGGTGAC
>ML798929.1:220059-231294 GCA_009831015.1 Picea engelmannii | reverse complement strand
TCCACTTAACCACTTTGATTACTTTATTATTTAAATAATTTCTCTTTAATCAAAAATTATTTTTACAGCTAACTTTATATAATTATTCAATTCATAGCTTCTTTTCCCTTAACTAACTTCTTGTTGCAACCACTTTATTATTTAATTTATTTCTTGGTCAACCACACTGACTATTCAATCTTCTCATTACAACTATTTTACCATAATTACCAAACCCACAATTTCTTGTTGAAACTAATTTATTTTTAATTGTTTTCTTAATGCAACAACTATACCCATGATTAACTCCTAGTTTCACCCACTTTGACTAGTCAACTTCTTCTAGGAGTTTCTAGAGTAATTTGACTTCTTTGACCATCTAGGGTCTTCTAGATAACTCATGGGCGTTCTCCAACTTCACAAGGCCATAAATATCTAACCATGAAGAGTTATGCGACGCTCTGTTAGCATCAGAAGTCACTCCTGGATTGCTTGTAGGAGCAGAGCCCAACGCCCATCAGTTTTATATCACAATAGTTTTAATGGGTGATCAAATGGGTAGAGACTTGGGAAGGTATCACTCCAACTCGGGAACTGAGTCCGGTATGTAAGGAACAAAGGAGGTCTTGATCTAACTTTAGTCAGTGAGTTGATTTAAAGATGAGCAGGTTGAAGACTTGGTGAGAGGAGTGAGCAAACTACCTCAGGCAATAGGCCTTTCAGCAGTTTGTAGAAGAAAAAATCTGAATGCAAGATCCTCTTGGTTCAGGGCTTCGAGAAACTGAAAAGGGGACTTGACTAGATCCTCCAATTCCAAGTCGTTCAACTCTAAGAAAATCACAGGGACCGATTAGAAACAATGTAACTGTTACAATGATCCAACCTACATCATCCTATAATAGTTACAACTCGAATGGATCCTCCAATTCCGAGCTGCTCTAACACAGTATAAAAAAAGACGTGAAAGAAACTGACATTCATAAGGCAAGAAGTCTCAAGAGTCCATGCATAACCAGAATAACAATGCTTCATTAAAGTTTTACAACCAGGAGCCTTGCTCAACCATCGATCCTTTACAAAATACAAAGACTGAGTCTATATACTCAGAAAAATTTGCCTAACAGAGGCGTGCTCAGTTATCCAAGGCGTGGTGTCCCTTCAATCAAACTCAGACGGATATTCTTTGTCATACGCCACCTTAACTGTGCATGGCTCCTGCAAGGGGAGTAGCTAATCCATTAAGTGCCAAGTTATCATGTGCAGACCTCTCTGGTTAGTCGAGGACTCGGCATGGCTTCTTTGGAAACAATTGGTACATAGGACCCTCTCGGGAAGACAGCTTGCCAGATCCTTCATACCTTACACTTAATGAATGAGGAGAGGTTTCAACCAGCCCCTCTCACCTTCATTTACTCCAATCGAGAACTAGGATTGAGATTGAATCAGATGGCACCTGGAGATCGTGGTGATCCCTTCTGTTACTAAACCCGACGCCTTTGGCCCCTCTTGCACAACTCTTTTATTTCCCAAGTGACCATGGGCTGTGACCCTACGTTTACTCTCAAAGGCGCTTTTGGCGTTCGTGAATAGGAAGGAGTTGATCCTTGCTTATCACAGTCGCGATGAGAGAAACAAAGAGATGGATTAATGGGGTGCCACGCATCCCTCTCATATCTAATGGTCCTGAACTCACTCGGCGATACTGTGGGCCCGATTCCTAGACGTTCTTAGCACTTCGCGTCTTGGGGATATGAAGGAGCTGCTCCTTGTGCTTCGGAGTCGCGATGGGTGAAAGGCCGAGGAGCCTAATCGCGCACCAGGTGTCCCCTTGAATGGATGGTTGAGACTGCTCCATGATACTGCGGGCCCGACTTTGGGTGCTTTCGGTGCTTCAGGGTTCAGGGTTTCAAGATGTAAAACGATATGGAACCCTCACCCTTCGAACTCCCGAATTTCGAAATGCCGACGTGACTAGATCTCGCACCATGCGTCCTTTGGATGGACGACTGCTATCCTTTCCTGCATGCAATATGGGCGCTATCCATCGTGCTAATATCGACGCAACTCCTCTAACCGTGATTTCTCGTCGACCATCGATCTTCTCCTATGGATGAATCTGGACCATCGACAATATAATTTTTCCCGCTTACTTGCTTGGAAGCCTGAAACGAGATTTTTTCGTGTTGCGCTTGGGTGCTTCTCGTGCAACTTGTAGACATGAAAAATCTTGTGCCCAGGACAAGAATTGTTACTAACATTAGGCTCCATGGGGGATAGAGTCATCCTTGTGATGCTCTAAGGACTCATTTTGCAGTTCCAGTGCCTTGCTATTGGGCTATGGAGTAATTTATTTAAAACTTAAAGACGGAAATAAAAACAATATTTACAACCGTGAAAGAGCCATGTGCGTATCAAGATAAAAATATTTTTAGGAAATGCCCATGCACAGGGCCATTGAAAGCTTCTTGATCCTTCAAATCCTGTAATCTGTAGGTGTTATTCGCGAATAGTTCGGAGACTTTGAAAGGCCTGATCCACAGGGCTTCGAATTTTCCGTGCTTTCCTTTATCTTGTTTAGGAGCATCCCATTTCAGTACCAGGTCTCCTATCTGAAACTCTTCCTTCTTGGCCTTATTATCAAAAACCTGCTTGATCCTTTGTTGATGGTCCTAAATTATGCCCATTACCTACTCCCTGGCCTGCTGGACTTCCACTAGACGATGAATTCGTCTGATTACATCATCAGGCTCCCCTCGATGATCCTAGAGGAATTTTGCTACAGGAATGGCTAAATGGGAAGGAAAAATAGCCTCTGCTCCATACACTAATTGGAAAGGAGAGATACCTAGAGATCACTTCGTGGTCACTCGATCAACCCATAGAGAAAATTTCAATCTTGAATGCCAGGCCTTTTTTTTTTCTTTCAATAGTCTTTTGATGATCCTTATCAGGATTTTGTTGGAGGACTCTACTAAACCATTGCCCTGGGGATAGTATGGGGTGGAGTGAATTAGTTTGATCCAAAATTTCTCACAGAACTTGGCTAAGGGCTCAGCCCTGAAAGAGGTTGCATTATCAGTGAAAATATTACTTGGGAAACCGAATCTTGTGATGAGGTCCTCCAGGAATCCAATGATTACCTTATGGGAAGCACTCCTAGTGGGGATAGCTTCAATCCACTTGGTAAAGAAATCTGTAGCAGTCGGGATCCATCTATGTTGCCCACTAGAAGTGGGGTGAATTTCTCCAATGAAATCTAGGCCCCACTGCTAGAAAGGTCCTGAAACAACCACAAGATTTAACAACAAAGACTTGAGCTATTTTTTTCCTACAAATCTTTGAAATTTGATGTAGGCTCTGACCCTTCTGCAGACGTCAGAGAATACGGTGGGCCAGTAGTATCCAGCCGTGAGGATTTTGTAGGCTGTGGTTTTCCAGAAATGGTGCCATCCACATAGGCCATTGTGAAATTCAACCATGATCCTGTCAGCCTCTTGCGGATCTACACATTTCAAAAGAAACCCTCGGGGGTATTTCCAATATAAAACTTGATCGATAAGGCAGTACTTGATTGCTTTGAGCTTCAGATCTTTTGCCTTGTTTCTTTGCAGGCCGTCTGGAGGCCGCAACTCTTGTAGAAAATATATGACATCCTTATACCAGGGACATTGAGCCAATGGGGGATCCCTTTGAGGGTCTATTTCAGATAGTTGATCCCACTGAATTCCTGAATATTCGTTGATGAAACTTACCCCTAAAGCTAGGCAATTTGCTTCAGCCAACAACTTGGATAAACCTTGACCTTTGATCAATTTGGTAGGATTTATTTCCAGGTCAAATTCTAGAATCTTGGCTATCCACTTACACCTCCTCCCGTCTATGTCAGGCTGAATAAGAATGTCTTTGACAGTAGTTGAGGGGACATAGGAAATGATTTTTGACTGCAAGACATAGGTTCTGAAGGCCTTGAGAGCCTTTACCAGGGCATAGGCCTACTTCTCCATAGTATCATACCTGACTTTGACATCCCTCAATGCTTGGATGAAATAGGCAATAGGATTCTCTAGCCCAACCTCGTTTATCTGTAATAAAACAACAACCACCGTTTCAGGTGAGGCAAAGGAGAAAATAAGGAAATCCTTTGAGTAATCGGGATTGATAATCACAGGAGCTTCAGTAAGGGCCTTCTTTATTTTCTCAAAGGAATTTCACAATTCAGAAGTCCACCTTGCTTCATTTCCTTTCCTTAACATGGTTGTTATAAGTTTTACCTCCTCAACAAAGTTAGAAACAAACCTCCTCAGAAAATTAATCTTACCAGGGAAAGATTGGACAGCCTTCCTGGATCTTGGGATTGATAAGGCTTGTATTTCCTCAACTCTGTTAGGATTGATCCTGACTCCTTCCGCTGATACTATGTGGCCTAGTAACTTTCCCTCCTGCATGGTGAACATATATTTCTTGGGATTTAATGAAATGCCAAAACTCTTGCATTTCAGGAAAACCATCCTAAGATGACAACAATGTTCTTTATCAGATTTTGAAAATACTATTATGTCATCCAGATAGATGACCACAAACTTATCCTTTTCCCCAATGAAATCTATTTCCATGGCACGTTGAAATGTTGCCCCTGCATTCATCAATCCAAAAGGCATTTTGGCATACATGAATGTGCCCCATGGAGTGGTAAATGCCATCTTTTCCCTATCCTCAGGAAGAACAGAGATTTGATTGTAGCCAGAGAAGCCATCGATCATGGACATCCTGGATGCTCCTGTTACCTTCTGCAATATATGTTCTATCTTTGGTAAGGGGTAGTTATCCTTCCGTGAGCTCCTTTTCAGGTTTCTGAAGTCTACACAGAGTCTGATTTCTCCATTCTTTTTCCTTACTGGTACCAAGTTGGCCACCCACTCTGAGTATCTCAGTGGTACGATGATCTGGGCCTGTAGCGACTTCTTCACTTCCCTCTCCATGATAGAAAACAACATAGGATTGATCTATCTTAGTTTCTTCCTAAATGGTTTTGCTTCCCTTTTCAACGGGATTTTATTCTCGATGACAGAAGTGTCATATGTTTTGAGATCTCCATAGGTCCAAGCGAAAACATCAGCAAACTCTCTCAATAGTCCAAGGTATTCATCCCTCTATTCCGTTGTCAGGCTTCTTGACAATTTGACAAACTTGGGTTCATTCTCAATGCCAATGTTGCACTGAGTTGTATCAACATCATCTTCTGATATTTCGCCTTTTAATGCCACATCATTTCTATCAAAAATCCTTTCCAAAGGAACCAGTCCCCTTGGAATATGATTGTTGGGCAGCTGCACAATGTTACGCTCTGCAATCTTATTCAGAAAATTACCCCCATCAATCTTTTCTTCAAAGACAGATTCTTGGTCAATATGCATCTCTAAAAATTCTTCAACAGTATCCAAGAATCTTTTTACCTCAAGATCATCCTCGAACACTTTCCAATGTTTGACATTGTCAGGTATGGAGGGCCTGTATTTTACTTCTACATCGTATCTGAATTTGGGTGGCAAGGGCCCTTTGAAATTGCTTGCTATTATAGCCAAGGAATCTGCCACCGTGTTATTCTCTCTTGGGATGAAAGAAATGTTAAATGCTGAGAAGAAACTATCAATTAGGTCCCATACCTCATTTCTGTAACTCTTGAGTCAAGGATGCTTAGCCTGATAAGAATTTCTGATCTGTTGGACCACCAACTCTGCATCTTCGAACACTGCTACCTCTTGAATTCCCATTTCCTTTGCATCTCTTAATCCTAGAACAAGAGCTTCATATTCTGCCACATTGTTAGTAGCTTCAAATTCTAGCTTGTATGAAAGAGACATGGTTTTCTGAGCAGGTGATACAAAAAATACCCCAGCACCAACGCCTTCCCTGGAAGAGGCTCCATCAAAAAACATTTTCTAGACAGGGGAGATGGGGGGAGAAAATTCATGAGGAGTGGTGGGCTTCTTTCTAAGTTTAAGAGGAGGCTTGAGAGCATGAGTGAGTTGTAGTAAACTGGAACCTAAATCAGTGTCCAAGGAAAAAATGGGATTTTTTGTAGGATTGGCTTCATCACTGATTATATAGGCCAATTGGGCTTCTCTGTATAGCCTCCTATGCTCTCCTCCAAACACTGGGATAGTAGCATAGGTTAGGTGCATCTGCAGAGTTCCCCCCAATATTTTTATCCAAGATATCGATAACAACATACCGAACTTGGGGGGGACATCAGCCACTATAACATCCATGACCACACTTTTCATGGGTAATTGAAACAAGGTCACGACCAGGTCTTTGATGACTCCTAGATGTTGAACTTTCCTGGAGTCAAAGGAATAGAGGTCATGGTAGGCTTGGGTGACTTCTAGCCCTAACTCTTCCATGACAGTTTTGTGCATGAGGTTGTGAGAAGCCCCTGAATCCATCAAGCAGTTGTGCAGTACCTTGTGATGTATGTTCAAGGAAGTGTAGAAGGGAGGGGATGAGTTGTTTCTTTCTTCTACCATAGGACCTAGAATAATTGTAGGCTTTTCATCCTGCAAACTGATGGAGTCTGTGGGAAGGCACGAGACCTCAGACTGTAAAATCTCAGAGAAGCGTCTTTTGAACCCTTCATGTTTAATAAATTCGATCAGGGGCACAGAGATTCTGATCTTTTGAATTTCATGCTCGAAATTAAAAGAAGATGTAATCTTCGGGATTTCTCTTATTTCGGGAACATGACTCTGGACTATGGGAGAGAGGGGTTGGGTCTTCTTACCTCTGTGATTGTATGCTACTTCATTAGCAGGTTTCTCTATTCTAGTGAACTGCTCAGGAGCATCAGGTTCTACTGTCCTTTTCTTGGACCTCAGGTCATACCTGCCTTGGCTGCCACTGGCCTTGTTTTCCTTGCTCAGTTCATTTAGCTGACTGTCCATGAGAGAATCCACGTATGCTGATTGAGTGAGATGAGGAAAAGGAGGAGTGTCTCCGAAGAAATGGATCTTAGGATCAAGGTCATATGTTTCCCCTTCTTCTTCCTTGGTCATAAAATTGTTTTGGAAAGGGGCCTGAATTTTTTGGTCTTCTCTGTCTCTTCCCCTCTCTCTTTGCACAGTCGGGGAAACAACATTGTTTGGCCTCCTAAAGCCTCCTTTATTTTCGGTGCTTTGAGGGCCCTTGTATGCTTGCCTCCCCTCCACCTTCATTCTCTCCATCTCTGCAGACAGAGACTTCACCATCTTGGTCAGTCCATCCACTTGAGGGTGGGGCACTGATGGGCTAGAAGTTGAGTCTTTAGATCTTCCCTTTCTCATGTCTACGTCGACCTTGTTCCTCATTTTATCAACTACTAATACATTATATTCCACCTCTATGGCCACATATTTCATTTGAACTAAGGAGGTGGCTCTTATTTCTCTCATTAAAAGACAAAAATCGGGACCAAACGCACTAGCATAAGAAATCTTGGCCGAGGCTTCTGAGGGTTTTATCTCAACAAGAATTTTATTATACATATTATTGAATCTTTTGGAGAAGTTAGAGATAGAATCTCCTTCCATATTCTTCAAAGACCCAAACTCTTTCATGTAATACATGAAATCCCTCCTATCTCCCCACTGCCTCAGGAAAGCACTATCCAAAGCTTCGATACCAGCAATAGATATGGGGGCCAATCCTCTAAACCACTTCCTCACCTCACCATCCAGGCTCTGGATGAAGACTCTCATCCATAAATCTTCATTTTCAATGTTTAGGTTGTTTTCATAACTGTAGAAAGAAACCAGGTCCTCTTCCATAGTTATGTCCCCTTCCCCAGTGAACTTGGGCATATACTTCAAGTAATCTCTAGCAGGGAGAGGATTCATTGGATGGGGTAGGATTAAGGGAGCATATTTGCTAGAAACTATGACATCCATTCTATTTAGAGGGGGATTAGTGCTAGCCATAGGGATATTAGGTGAAGGAGAACTTGGAGGAGAAGGAGTTCATGAAGGGGCTATTGGGAATGAGTCTCAAAGTGGAATGGGAAACAAAAGGGGATTTAAGGAGAAGGCTAATGAGCTCAAGTCATCAAATGCCCCTCTTTTTGCAGGAGTGGTAACAGTAACAAGAGGAGGAGTGATAAAGATAGAAACATGGCACTCTTCTGGGGTCCTGGGTCTATGCCAAAGTACAACTTTAGAGGAGAGGGGAGTGACAAGGATTTTTTCCTCCAATCCTAGACCAGGAGGGGAAAAATCAGTAGGAACACTCCCAAAATTTAGGAAATGGGAAACCTCAGAAAAAGGTCTTTTAAGAAATTGAGGAGGAGAAAATGGAGTTCCTACAGAAGGAGATGGCGGATTACCTGGGTCGGCGGTGGAAGCTTCTTCTTCAGAGGCCTTTCCTTTCTGAGAACCATCTCTGGGTTAGTTTTAGGTGTAGATAGAGGCAGCTGTGGATGGGACCGCATGTGTTTGCCTCTGAAAGCCACAATTATCACAACAGGTTCGCCACAGTGGAGTCTTCATAATGGAGTTACCAGGTGCATAGTATAAATCTTCAAAGGCTCTGATACCTGATGCACATTCAGAATCAGAGGCTCAATGTTATTTAATCCTAGGGAAAATTTTCAACTTCGTCCTCGGCAACGACGCCATAAATGTTAGTGTCAGAAGTCACTCCTGGATTGCTTGCAGGAGTAGAGCCCAACACCCATCAATTTTATGTCACAATATATTTAATGGGTGATCAAATGGGTAGAGACTCGTGAAGGTATCGCTCCAACTCAAGAACTGAGTCCAGTATGTAAGGAACAAAGGAGGTCTTGATCTAACTTCAGTCAGTGAGTTGATTTAAAGATGAGCAGGTTGAAGACTTGGTGAGAGGAGTGAGCAACCTACCTCAGGCAACAGGCCTTTCAATAGTTTGTAGAAGAAAAACTATGAATGCAAGATCCTCTTGGTTCAGAGCTTCGAGAAACTGAAAAGGGGACTTCACTAGATCCTCCAATTCCAAGTCGTTCAACGCTAAGAAAATCACAGGGACCGATTAGAAACAATGCAACTGTTACAGTGATCCAACCTACATCATCCTATAACAGTTACAACTCGACTGGATCCTCCAATTTCGAGCTTCTCTAACACAGTATAAACAAATACGTGAAATAAATTGACATTCATAAGGAAAGAAGTCTCAAGAGTCCATGCATAACTAGAATAACAGTGCTTCATTAAAGTTTTACAATCGAGAGCCTTTCTCAATCATCGATCCTTTACAAAATACAAAGACTGAGTCTATATACTCAGAAAAATTCACCTAAAAGAGACGTGCTCAGTTATCCAAGGCGTGGTGTCCCTTCAATCAAACTCGGACGGATATTCTTCGTCAAATGCCACCTTAACTACGCATGGCTCCTGCAAGGGGAGTAGCTGAGCCATTAAGTGCCTTGTTAGCGTGCACAGACCTCTCTGGCTAGTCGAGGACTCAGCATGGGTTATTTGAAAAAATCGGTACACAGGACCCTCTCGGGCAGACAGCTTGCCATATCCTCCATACCTTACACTTAATGAGTGAGGAGAGGTTTCAACCACCCCCTCTCACCTTCATTTACTCCATTCGAGAACTAGGATTGAGATTGAATCAGATGGCACCTAGAGATCCTGGTGATCCCTTCTGTGACTAAACTCGATACCTTTGGACCCTCTTGCACAGCTCTTTTATTTCCCAAGTGACCATAGGCTGTGACCCTGCGTTTACTCTCAAAGGTGATTTCGGCGTTCGTGAATAGGAAGGAGTTGATCCTTTCTTATCGCAGTCATGATGAGGGAAATGCAGAGATGGCTTAATGGGGTGCCACGCGTCCCTCTCAGATCTGACGGTCCTGAACTCACTCGGCGATACTATGGGCCCGGGTCTTGGACACTCTTGGCACTTCACATCTCGGGGATATGAAGGAGCTACTCCTTGTGCTTCGGAGTCGCGACGGGAGCAAAGGAGAGGAGCCTAATCGCGCACCAGGTGTCCGCTTGAATGGATGACTGAGACTGCTCTGTGATACTGCGGGCCCGAATTTGGGTGCTTTCGGTGCTTTGGGGTTCGGGGTTTCAAGATATAGAATGATATGGAACCCTCACCCTTTGAACTCCCGAATGTCGAAATGATAACGTGACTAGATCTCGCACCACGCGTCCTTTGGATGGATGACTGTTATCCTTTCCTGCATGCAATATGGGCGCTATCCATTGTGCTAATCTCGGTGCAACTCCACTAACTACGATTTCTCATCGACCATCGATCTGCTCCTATGAATGAATCTGGACCATCGACAATACAATTTCACCTACTTACTTGCTTGGAAGCCTGAAATGATATTTTTTCGTGCTACACTTGGGCGATTCTCGTGCAACTTGCAGACCTAAAAACTCTTGTGCCCAGGACAAGAATTGTTACTAACACGTTCCACATATCAACAAAAATGGCATGACATGTACTATCCATCTATAACTGTCTTACCTATAATGTTAAGCCTTAATATTGGCTCATTACCCCTTAATTGAGGCATATTAGATTAGTAATGTTATTTATTACCCTTTAATTGGGGCATATTAGATTAGTAATGTTATTTTATTTATGTCGTCTTTAGGCCATTAGTTGTAATTATACCTCCTAGTCTCCTATATATACCAAGGAGACATTTTCATTTTGAATCATCTTGTACTTGAACATTTAAGTGGGGTAAAATGAGGTTTCCCCCTCGAAGATACTTATTATCTGAAATTATCTCTTTTTCAAGGCATTGAGTATTTTTCTTGAGGTTTTTCTATGCTATATTGATGTTTGGTTCTTAACATATGGTATCAGAGCTCAAGGTCTTGGGGTTTCGCTGCTACATCTGAGACACCATGGAATTTTCGCTATAACTTGTTTTCTACAACATTTCATAAGGAACGGCTTGGAGAATATTTAGAAGATAGATCAAGGTACGTTGGGCTCAAAATTAAGCTCCTGAGGCCTTATACTTTTAGAGATACATTCTGTACATGATAGGGTTCTGGAATCATCATGAAATGAGTCATTGCGGAATTTTCGCTATAATTTTTTTTATGTAACGTAATGTGGTAAAGAGTTTAGCTTCTGGGTCATCTTAAATTTGTAGATACACCCTGTGTAAGATAGGGTATCTGACTAGTCCTATTGACTAGTCTCAAGAAGGTGTTCCAGGTAAAACAATCATAACTTCTTCCTAGAGTATCCAAATTGCATGGGACT
>ML798929.1:189444-215525 GCA_009831015.1 Picea engelmannii | reverse complement strand
TCTTGTACTTGAACATTTAAGTGGGGTAAAAGGAGGTTGCCCCCTTGAAGAGGCTTATTATCTGAAATTATCTCTTTTTCAAGGCATTGAGTACTTTTCCTGAGGTTTTTCTATGCTATATTGATGTTTGGTTCTTAACATATAAATTCATTTATCTTCATTCCCTTTGACCTCAAAGAGACTCGGGTCCCTTATCCACGCCTTTGTGCTACCAGAATTCACTACCAGGATTCTCCAAGGGTTGAAATCAATCTACAATATCACTCTGGAATGGTTGAAATCAATGAAAACCAACAATACATACCAATTGTCCATCAACCTAAGCCATATGTCTGACAATATCCCCCTTTGGCATTGATTGCAACACTTAGTCATGATAATATCCATGCTTATACTCATCATCAATGTTTCTGTTTCTCCCCCTTTGACATCAATGGCAAAGGGTATCTCCCTTAGAGGATTCTCCCCATGACTGAAATCTCCTTGGGGTTTCTCCCCCTGTGTACATGCCTTTGTTTTTTCTTTGTGTTTATAAGCCTCTAATTACTCTCTCTACCTTCTTATGAATAATATCTCTCCCTTGGAAAAAGGGTATCACTCTGATGCAACACTCAAGTCATATCACTCATTCTTTCCTTGTGACAATATCTCCACCTATAAACATTTTGTTGGCCCTTAGTTATGTATTAAGGAAGACAACGAAGATTGAGTAAGAACAAAGATAAAGTATGAAGTGCACGGAAGGCACACAAACCAAGGAGGGGTCGAAGTGGTTAAATAAGTAGAAAAGAAGGAGCGAAGTAAGGGAAAGAAATTCGTTGGAAGAAAAGATCTAGGAAGACAAAGTAGCAGGGAAGATAAATCGTGGATAGGTCAGCAAGCAGAAGAAGACACTAATAAGTGTTGTGTAGCACCTCATGGAAAAGAAGGAAGAACAAGTTGGTGAATCCCTTAAAATATGGGTTATGTGGACCTAGGGTTTTGGTACCTAGGTTTTGACACCTAGACTTTAGTCTAGGATTGTCTATGAGTCATGAAATGTATAAATAAAGGTCTAGAATATTTGAGAGGGTTTTTGGTTGTTGTGATAGAAATATTGAGAGATAGAGGAAATTTGTGGTAGAGCATTGTTTTATTTTGGATCTTCAACCAGGTACGAAGATCAACCCTGCAGTTGGGTGCGCAGGGAGGGGAGATACATAGGAAATATAGAGAGGGATTTGCAGCTAAGTGCACAGATAGAACTGCATGTTTTTATATTTTATATCAAGAAGCACAGTTCTGTGGACGTATCCCTAGGGAGAGAGTGAACCACGTAAATATGATTTTTCTGTGTGGTTGATGTTGTGTTATTTTCTATTTGTTATACTATTATGCATTGTTATTGTTCCTATTGAAGATAATGAGATATAACTAACTTCATGAAGCTAAACATAATATGGATAAGAATATCTAGATTATATTGCGTTGTTGTTCAGGAATAATTTTTCATTTCCTATGGTTGTAGACACTTGTTTCCTGCAACCCCCCCTATTTCTACTTTACGTGAGACTTCATTTGCTTCGCAGGTGTTACCGAAAGGGCTAGTAGTTAGGGATTGTTGGTGCAATGTTAGAGTGAACCTTGGGTCTACCCCTGTGCCAAAAAATGGTTTCGTTGTTGGGACCGGGATATTCTTGAGGGAATTTCAAGGTGGGTTCCATCAAAGACTGAGATTCGTAAGTGGATAGAAGAACAAGAAAGGGACTTCGTCATAGCTGAGAACAAGAAACCTAGAATTAGTATAGAAGATTGGTTGGGAAATACATCTTTACCGACGTGCATGAGATTTTATTTGTTGGAGTTCATAAGGAGCTATATGAGTGGTTAGCTAGATTAGAAGACACTAAATTTGAGATCGGATCTAGACCACCTGTGGTTTGGACAACAACGTTGATTAAGAAAGTCAAGAGAGTCAATAACATTGTGTCTAGAGTAGTGGATCTTTGGTTTGATAACACTATTGGAGGGTACATTTTTTAGTTTGTTATTGACAGAGTAGAGTCATATAATCAAGAAGAAAGGTATTTCTTTAAGGGACCTAGAGGAAATTTCCTACACTTTCTGAAGCTAAAGATTAAGATGCTACTATATGAGAAGAATATATTGAAGATACAGTAATCCGTTAGATTTAAAAGCTAATGTTCAAGAATTAATACATCGATAGTGATGCAAAGGTTGGACACATGCGCAGTGGGAGATCATTCAGAACGGTTCCTCTTGTGAACCTATTTAAGCAGGGTTATGGACCATTGGCACAAGACGAAGATTTCTATAGTGGAGAAGAAGCAGGGATATCAGATGAAGAATATGTATATTTCGCAAGGGCAGAGGAAGTAGAGACTGAATATCTTCTCCAAGGATAACTAGAAACTTCAGGGACTGTGCCAACTGTCAAAGTAAGTATTATTACTACTCCTATTGTTTTAGCAGCATTAAGTAATCAAAGTAGTCAGAGTAATCAGAGCACTTAAAGCACTGTTACAAGCAGCTTAGTACATACTCAGTCAAGAAACCAAGGAATATCTATTGCAGATGAAATGAGGTTAGCCATCTTCAGAGGAGATGGATCTAAGGATCATGATCAACACTTGTTCTTATGTGAAGCTATATGGAGCATTAAGCAAGCAATGACAAAGTTGTTAAGAGATCTCAACTTAGTACTACCTTGAGGGACCACGCCCTAAGATGGTATATGAAATTTGTTTTAGGATCTGTACAACCTAAGCCATTGAATGTCAATAAGACTACATTGAGTGCGGAGTTCAAGAAGCCTAATTAAGAGTCACAGTGTATTACCGAATTGAAGGAGATCAAGAAGAAGGTGACTGAACATGTTTGGGAGTTTGATCAGAGGTTTAAGACACTGAAAGGCCATTTAATTTTTCAGATTCTGGATGAACAACATAAGGAATGGTTCATTTCTATCCTCTTTCCACACATCAGAGTTCCTCTAATGCAACAAAAGGTCACTTCGCAGGCTGAAGCTCTGGAGATTTCCATGAAACTAGAAGTTGTTGGATTACTAAGAGGGGGGGTTGAATTAGTAATAGCGTAATTATAATCCTTTTTCTCCAAATAATCCAAGTGTTTTATCAATGAAGAATTATTATCCAATAATGAGCAATAAGAAATGAACAATCACACACATACACAGTACACCAGTGTTTTATGTGGAAGTGCAAATCAGTAGAAAACCACACAATGTTTTATCTTATATGTCTTGAAGAATTACATTCATTGGAAGCACCAACTTCCTTTTTTTTCTAGCTACAATTGGAAGGAGGCTCCAACCCCCTAGTTTCTCAAGCTACAACCCGAGGGAAGCTCCAACTCCCCAATTCTCTGGCTACAACCAGAAGGAGGCTACAACCCCCTTTGTTCTCCGACAACAATCAGAAGGTGGCTACAACCACTTTTCCTTCCCCATACAACCACCTTGAAGTAGAATTAGAATGATGGAACCACTGTCACACTATCACTGTGAGATATACTATTGCAAAAATTTACCAATAAAACTGAACCATGCATCAACCATGCATCAACCTGTACCTCAACCTGTAAATAACCTATACCATAGACAAATGCATCAACCATGCACCAACCTGTACCAAAAAATATATAATAAACTCGTACCATAAAAAAGTGCAACCAACCATGTACCAAGTATGTACCAATCATGTTTCAAGTACTCATCAATATGTACCAACATCATCAACTATACACCTCATGTATGTGCCAACTCATCAACTACTTGTCTCAACCATGTACCCAACATGTACCTCAACCAAAATCCCTCATCAATTTCATCATCCAAATATGATTTGTAACTTTGTAATAGACCAGGTGTATATGATTACATATCTGCAAAAATTCCTTAACTTTAGCAACAAGAGACTAGCATTTTCATCAGAAGTTTATTTAGTCTCATAAGACTAGTTTTGGATTAGTCAACAACCCTAACTTGAAATAATCATAACTTTGTACCTATAATGAATAAATATTTGAAACTGATACACAATGTTTTTCAGTGTGTTTTATCCAATTCCTCTAGGTGTCACTACTTGGAACTTCTCATAAAAGGAGTTATGGAAAAAATGGCACATCTTGCTGAATTTTGGCTTATTCTAGAGAGCGACCTTGTAGAGCATGCACCACATAGATTTATTTGTTGAATTGATCTAAAAATATTACACAACATACCAAAGACTTTAATATAACCAACACATTTGGTCTTACTTAATTTTTATATGTTATGAATAAGTTATGACGGTTTTACCTGAAACACCTGTTTTTGACTACTTTCAGGACTAGCCACAAACCCTATTTTCCATGGAGTGTAACTCCAAAAATAAAGTGGCCCACAAGCTGAATTTTTTACCACAGATACTTAGATATGTTAAATCAATGGCATGGCAATTTCACGGTATGAATCATTCTAGAAAAAAATGTTATTTAAAAAATGGTGAGATGACCTGAAAAAAAAATACCTTAGAAAGCATCATCAAAAGAATTTATCCTTCGTTGAATTCCAACCTTCTTTTCTTCACATTCCTAAAACATTTGGCTTATATATCCTTTGGTTACCTCAGAAACCTATAGGTATTCAATATTCTCAATTGTGTCTTATTTGAGAGAGCCTTCCCTCTTATTTATACTCTCTAAGTAGCTTCCTTAAAAACATCTTCTAGGTCACTTTGCCCACTTTCCTTATTTTAGGGTTAACCCACTTCTAATTTCTCCATTAAAATTATTATTGAATTAATTTATTTTGTATTCAATTTTAATTATAGTACACTCATCACTTCACTTTATTATTTACCTTTTAAAATATCTTAAACCACTTTGACTACTTTGACCTTTTGGGGCTTCTAGATGACATATGAGGGTCCTCCAAGTTCATAAGGCCATAACTCTCAAACCGTGAGGAGTTATGTAATGTTCCACATACCACCAGAAATGGAATAAAATGTACTATCCATATGGAATATTATTACCTAAAAATATATCAAAACTCATATTGTTATCCATCAAACAAACTTGGGTCCATTACCCAAACCTAGGTTCTCCAACTTCTCATGGCCATAACTCTCTAACTGTGAGGAGTTATGTGGCGTTCCACATACCACCGGAAATGGAATGACAAGTAATATCCATATAGGATAGTTCACTGAAAAATTCATTGGTGTTCATCTCATTATTCCATAAATAATCATGGGTTCTCTAACCATACTTCTAGGATAACTCAATCCACAAAGCGTCTTCCCGTGAGGGCTTTCACTGTAAGGGGACCACTTTGGAGTTCATTCATTTCTACTTATTATCAACCATGACAAGATAATAATAAGTCATATTTACATCAAACAATATTGGGTCCATTACCCAACCTTTATGGAAGTGGTTTTGTGAAGATGTCTGCCAGTTGTTCTTTTATGCCCACATACTCAACTCTGATGTTCTTTTATGCAATCTTCTCTCGTAGAAAGTGATACTTTATTGGAATGTTCTTCGTCTTGGAGTGCATCACTGGGTTATTTTAGATACTAATGGTGCTTGTATTATCACAATATATTGGAATGGACTCATCATACTCAACTTGTATATATGTCAGAGTTTGTTTCATCCAAAGAACCTGTGTACAACATGATGTTGCTGCAATATACTCTGCCTCAGCTGTAGATAAAGATACTGATGATTGTTTCTTTCGTATCCATGATACTAAACACTCACCCAAGTAGAACGTTGCTCCACTGATGCTTCGTTGATCATCAATACAACTTTCCATTTTTGCATCTGTGTGGGCAATAAGTGATAGATCCTTTCCTTTTGGATACCATAATCCAAACTCTTTTGTTCCTTTGAGATATCTGAAAATCCTCTTCACTGCTAACACATGTGAATCCTTTGGTTCTTCTTGAAATCATGCCACCTATCCAACTACCTACATTACATCTAGTCTGGATGTTGTCACATCTAGGATTCCAATCATTGACATGTATTGCCTCTGATCTATAGACTTCGAATCATCATCTTTGTTCAACTTGTAACTAGCTTGCATGGGAGTGATAACTAGTTTTCAATCTTCCATTCCGAACCTCTTTATCATTTATCTGATATACTTGGTTTGAAAAATAAATATTCCTTGGTTGCTTTGATGTATCTGAAGTCCCAAAAAGAAGGATAGTTCTCCAAGTAACGACATTTCAAATTCATCCTGCATATCTTTTGCAAATTTCTGGCTAAACCTGTCATCATCACTACCAAAAATAATATCATCAACATAAACTTCAATTAATAAAATATTACCTTCACTTACCTTGATGTAGAGGTTGTTTTCTGCACTTCCTTTTCTGAACCCTACCTGCTACAGATACTCATCCAGTCTAGAGTACCATGCTCTAGGAGCCTGTGTTAGACCATACAAGGCCTTCTTTAATTTACACACATAATATGCATTCTCTAACAAATGAAATCCTTCTGGTTGTTCAATTTAGAACTCTTCTTCAAGTTCCCCATTCAGAAAAGATGATTTTACATTCATCTGATATACTTTAACATTTTTGGAACATGCATAGTCTAAAAGAAACCAGATTGCTTCCATTCTAGCAATTGGGGAAAATGTCTCTTCAAAGTCAATTCCTTCAATCTGTGCATATCCTTTACATACCAATCTATCTTTGTTCCTTGTAACTTGTCCATATTCATTTAATTTATTCCTGAAAACCCATTTTTTGGCAATCACATTCTTATTCTTTTGTCTTGGAACCAGTTCCCAAGTGTCATTTTTCTCTATTTGATCCAATTCTTCATTCATGGCCTTATTCCAAAATTCATCCTTGTTGGATTCTTCAAAACCGGTTGGTTCAATTGTAGATAAGAGTGCTAGGTGTCTTTGTTCTGGTGAACGAATTTTTCTTCTAGTCTCAACTCCTTCATCTTTGTTTCCAATAATCTGATCTGAAGGATGATTCTTCTGTACTTATTTTCTAGGTCTCTTTGGAGATACTTACTGAACTTGCTCTCCTGTTTCTGTCGGATTCTCTTCATCTTCCTCTTCTACTTCATCTTCTACTTCTTCTTCTTCGAAAAGTTGTTCCATTGATTTGTTTTCTTCTTCCTTTGATTCTAGTCTGCCTGTTTCATCAATTGTTACGTTGATGCTTTCCACAACTTTGTTCAATCTTAGATTGTAACACTTGCATGCTTTCCTTGTACTTGAGTAACCAACAAGTACTCCTTTGTCCACATGAGATTCAAACTTCCCCATTTTTCCATCTTCTCTTTTGATGTAGCATTTGCTTCCAAAAACTCTAAAGTGCTTCACATTTGTTGGTCTTCCTTTCCATAGCTCGTAGGTAGTTTTATCAATGTTGTTTCTAATCATTACTATGTTTTGAATGTGAATTGTTGTATGCACTTCCTATGTCCAAAATATATCTGTGATTTTGGAATCCATTAGCATTGTTTGAGCCATTTCATGTATTGTCATGTTCTTTCTTTCAACAACTCCATTCTGTTGAGGTGTCCTAGCAACAGAGAATTGCCTTTTTATTCAATGACTGTTGTAGTAGTCCATAAATTCCTTTGAAGTGAAATCTCCTCCATTATCAGATATCAAGCATTTGATTCTTGAATCCATCTCATTTTCAACCATTTCCTTGTAGATCCTAAAGTTTTCAAATTCTTCTGACTTGTTCTTGAGAAAAAAAATTGCAGTCATTCTTGTATAATCATCAACTAATAACATAAAGTATCTCACCTTTTAAGCCCTTTGTTGTAGTTGGTCCAACTAGATCAATATGCACAATTTCTAGTGGTCTTGTTGTTGAATATTCCTTTGATTTGAACTTGGTCTCTGTTTTATTTCCTTGTTGAAAATGCTTGCATAAAGTGTTGGTTGGTTTCGTGATCTGGGGAATTTCTTTGACTGCTTCTCTTTTGCTGACTTATAAAGCATCATCAAAAGAATTTATCCTTCCTTGAATTCTGGCCTTCTTTTCTTCACTTTCCTCAGAAATTTCTCTTAAATATCCTTTGGTTACCTCATAAACCTATAGGTATTCAATATTCTCAAGTGTATCTTAAATGAGAGAGCCTTGCCTCTTATTTATACTCTCCAAGTAGCTTCCTTAAAAACATCTTCTAGGTCACTTTGCCCACATTCCTTATTTTAGGGTTAACCCAATTCTAATTTCTCCATTAAATTTATTATTGAATTAATTTATTTTGTATTAACTTTGAATTATAGTACACTCATCACTTCACTTTATTATTTACCTTTTAAAATCTCTTAAACCACTTTGACTACTTTGACCTTTTGGGGCTTCTAGATGACATATGAGGGTCCTCTAACTTCGCAAGGCCATAACTCTCAAACTGTGAGGAGTTATGTGACGTTCCACATACCACTAGAAGTGGAATGACATGTAAAATCCATATAGAATAGTATTACTTGAAAATATATAAAAAATCATACCATTATCCATGAAACAAACTTGGGTCCATTACCCAAACCTGGGTTCTCCAACTTCTCATGGCCATAACTCTCTAACCGTGAGGATTTATGTGACATTCTAGATACCACTAGAAATGGCATGAAAAACACTATCCATCTAGGATAGTTTCACTAACAAATTCACTGGTGTTCATCTAATTATTCCATAAATAAGCATGGGTTCTCTAACCATACTTCTAGGATAACTCAATCTACAAAGCGTCTTCCCGTGAGAGCTTTCACCATAAGAGGACCACTTTGGAGTTAATACATTTCTACTTATTATAAACCATGACAAGATAATAATGAGTCATATTTACATCAAACAATATTGGGTCCATTACCCAACCTTTGTGCTACGAGACATTCTTCAAGGGTTGACATCAATGAAACCCAGTTGAGTGCAGAGTTCAAGAAGCCTAAGTCGGAGTCACAATGTATTACCGAATTGAAGGAGATCAAGTAGAAGGTGACTCAACCTGTTTGGAAGTTTGATCAGAGGTGTAAGACACTAACAGGCCATTTAAGTTTTCAGATTCCGGATGAACAACATAAGGAATGGTTCATCGCTTCCCTCCTGCCACACATTAGATTTCCTCTGATGCAACAAAAGGTCTCTTCATAGGGTCAAGCTTTGGATATTTCCATGAAACTAGAAGCAATCCCTGTAGGAGAATCTAGTCTAGGTATGAGTCATATTTTGAATCAATTAACTAGTTTATCTTTACAAGCGTAAGATATGAAGAAGGATAAAGGAAAAGAGAAAAGAGAAGATATATGGTGTATCAAATGTAAATCATAGGGCCATGAAAAAGAACATTGTTCCCTATTTAATTAATACTTGGCCTCTGGGGGCCCTAACCCTTTGAAGAAAGATACTTTACCCTGGTGCGAGGTATATAGAACTAGACATGGCCTTGGTGAATGTTATTATATGAAGAAATATGTCCAGACACCCACCAATCATTATTGTACATTTTGCAAATTTGTGGGGCATGATGAGAAGGATTGTATGGCTTATGACCTCATGCATGAAAGGTCAAGGGATGCATATAGAATTCAAGGAGAATTACAGTCAGAAGGAAATAATGCGGATTTCAATTCCATAGGAAGAGGAAACTTCAACCCTCATTGTGGATTCAGAGGAAGAGGACGAGGTGGAGGTATGGGTCGAGGTTGAGGTCATATTATTTTCTATAACTGCGCAAAACCAGGACATTTGGAAATGGATTTTCGTAACCCTTGTACTACTTGCAATTACTGTAATTCATTTGACCATGTCATTGAAGACTATCCAATATTGTTAGCTAAACTTTAGGAAAGATGAGGTGGAAAACAAAAAGTTCAACTAATATCAATGGAACCTTGCAGTGAGGATCCCATAGTTGTTGTTATTTCTAGAGGAGGAACTACTACAGAAGAAGATAGGGTGACTCCAGGGAAGACTACAGATGGATCTAGGATCAGAAGAGATGCAGAGAACGATCAATTGTTTGATCCAAGGAGAGAAAAGCTTACTTTTGAAGAAGCAAGGAAAGAATTTGTAGGAGAACAAGATTCTTCATCTAGGGCATAAACAAAAGTAATGGAATGTGAAATGCATCTAACATTTTTTCAGTCTACCCTAGCTAGACAAGGAAAAGAGGTAACAAATCTTATGGACTTATTGTATACTTGTATCAATTTGATTAAAGATGAAAACATTTTGCAGGAACTACAACACCTGATAAGATAGTATGAAATTGGAAGAATAGATCCTCTGTTGAGTAGAGAAGTTAATCAAGTGTCTAGAAAAGGAGGACAAGCAAGGAAATGCACCTTAGTTCCCAGATTGGAGACTAGGACATGGACTATGTGGTCCTCGACCTGGGATCAGAAGTAAATGTTATAACGAAGTAGAATTGGGAACTGATGGGAAAACCTAGATTTATTTACTCTCCTACTAGGCTTGGAATAGCTAATCAGCAGGTGGTGAGCCCCTTTGGAATACTAGAGCATGTCCATGTGGACATCAAAGGAGTGAGGACATTTGCAGATTTCAAAGTGATCAAGATTGTTGATGATAATTGTCCCTATCCTTCCCTGTTAGGAATTGATTGGGATTTCAACAATCTGACTGTTGTTGACCTAAAAAAGAGAAGAATGACATTCAAGGGTAATGGCCTTAAGGTCATTGAACTTCTTGATACTAATGAAGGTCGCAGATACACAAAATCTATAAGGGAACAAGACCGCGCCTACGAACTAGAGAATATCTATAAACTGATAGCAGGACAATAGGATTATATTAACCCTACAAGTTGGCGAAGTGAGAGCGCATGCTCTTCAGATTCATAAGAAGCATTGTAAAATTGACACAATAGAATGTATGAAGTCTCTACGCATAGGTGTGCTAGATTGACCAAGGTAGTTCACTAGATTGGCACAAAAGTAAGTAATCTTCCTACATTTGATGGATTGAATCATTTAGAGACATTTCTAGCTAAATTTGAGAAAATTGTACCAATACAAAAGAGGATGTTTGCACTAGATGAAGCCCTGAAAGGAACACCAACTATATGGTGGGGAACACACAATACGAACATCACAGAGTGGGTGCAATGTCACACTTATTGACAATACTATTTTCAGACCAAGTTGAAGGATGAAAAGTTCGATACACATGTCATAGTTGTCCTAAGGACCATATTCGAAGTTGTAAAGAGGCATGGAGAAAAATTCCCAAGGAACAGTGGGT
Organism: Picea engelmannii; assembly: GCA_009831015.1. NCBI lineage: Eukaryota > Viridiplantae > Streptophyta > Pinopsida > Pinales > Pinaceae > Picea > Picea engelmannii. The sequence continues at coordinate 204,255 of ML798929.1, read as the reverse complement.
ACATAAGTTCATTAACACCTTAGATACTACGCCTATCAACTGGTATCTTCAAGAAGAACTGTTCTTAGCCACTATAGATCGGTATGGTATGACCCAAAAATTTATAGCTACGTTCCTATTTGAAAGTCAGTACCCCACAGTAGATTAGGCTTTACACATTACAAGAAAGAAGGTTTTTGAGGAAGTATCTAACCCCCCTTTTGAACAAGAAGAATATGAATGGACTGTGCCCCTTCAACGGTTACAGGATTGTTATAATATTAATGCTGATGAATATGATGATTTGAGGAATGTGAACATTTCAGAAACTGAAGGGCAAAGAGATATAGAAGGGCCAGGCATTGAATTACCTTTTTTAGGGAAACCTATTAAAATTAAGAAAGTTAACATTGGAACAGAACAAACACCTAAGTTGGCTAATGTTGGAGACTATTGGGATGATGCTCCTATTAGTAAGATTACAAAAGTACTATTGCATGAGTATCAGGACTTGTTCCCAACCAAGTTCACAGACACAAAGAGAATTAAAGGGCCCATGGGAGAAATGAAGATCCATTTGAGAGTAGATGAAAGACCTATCAAGCAGAGACCTTACAGACTGAATCCTAAGTACAAGCAGAAAGTTAAGATTGAATTAGATAGAATGTTGGAAGCAGGAATCATAGAACCAATTGAAGAATCTAAATGGATCATCCCTATGGTGGTCCAAGATAAGACGTTAGGAGAAATCAAAATCTATGTAGATCTAAGGAAAATTAATGATGCATGTTTACATGATCCATTTCCTACACCTTTTACTGATGAAGTCCTAGATAATGTAGGAGGATAGGAGGTTTAGTCATTCACAGATGGATTTCCAGGCTATCACCAGATCATAATTGCTAAGGAAGACCGACACAAGACTACATTTGCAACATAATGGGGTTCGTTTCAATACACTATGATGCCTTTTGGCTTGAAGAATGCGCCATCCATCTTTTCCAGGGTGGTGGTCGAAGCATTTAAGGAATTTTTACACAACTTTTTGGAAGCATAATTTGATGATTGGACCATTTTTAGCCTACTGAAAAATCATATTGAATGTATGAGATTAATGTTAGATAAGTGAAGGCAATTTCATATTTCCCTAAATCTGAAGAAATGTATTTTATTTTCACCCTTCGAAGTGTTGTTGGGACACATTGTGTGCAAATAGGGGTTGTTGGTAGACCCTTCCAAGATTGCTATCATTGTTGATCTACCTCCTACTTCAGTGAGACAGTTGCGCACTGCATTGGGACACACTGGATATTACATGAAATTTATTAAGGGCTATGCATAGATAACAACACCTATGGAGAAGATATTAAAGAAAGATAGTAAATTTCAATGGACAGAGGAATGCCAGTAGAGCTTTGACACACTAAAGAAGAAAATGGTCACTGAACCTATCTTGGTTTTTCCATACTGGAGAAAGGAGTTCAATGTTCATGTCGATGCTTCATCCATTGCATTAGGAGCAGTATTAGCATAGCCAGGACCAGGAGAGATTGACCACCCTATAGTCTTTGCTAGCAGGAGTATTTCTACATCTGAAAGGAATTATACTGCCACTAAAAGAGAAGGCTTAGAAATGGTGTATGCATTGCAAAATTTTAGACACTACTTGCTCGGAGGACATTTTAAGATGTTCACTGATCATTCTGCATTAAAGTACTTAGTCAAAAAGCTATTGTTGGGGGGAAGAATATGAAGATGGCTACTATTATTTCATGAATATGATTTTGAGATCGTGGTCAATCCAGAAAGAATGAAGAAAGGACCTGGTCACTTATCTAGGTTAGAACATGGTGAGGAACCTACCAGTCTAGAGGATACACTACCCGGTGCATAGTTATTGGCCATTAGAAAAGTCGACGATCACATCATCGAGATAGTCCAGATCCTGTCCACAGGAATGGCACCTCGCAAGTATACAATCATTCAGAAGAAATAATTGGTAGTTCGCGCTGCATATTTTTAACTTATAGCTGGGCAGTTATACAAGATGGGACCAGATGAGATATTGAGGAGATGTGTTATGAAGGAAAAAATACCATTGATTCTTGAAGAAGCACATGAAGGCATCGTAGGAGGACATTATGAAGGAAAATAAACAAAGAAAAAGGTTCTCAGAGATGGCCTCTAGTGGCCTACTTTACACAATGATGCTAAGGAATACTATAGAGCTTGCGATTTATGTCGAAGGATAGGGAAGCCTTCTAGAAGGGATGAGATGCATTTAGCACCTCACCTAACTTTCCATGCATTTGAGAAATGGGCTATTGACTTTGTGGGACCTATCAACCCACTAGGGAAGTGCACAGGAGCTCGATACATTATCAATGCCACAAAATATTTGACCAAATGGGTAGAAGCAAGAGTAGTTAAGAGCACGATTCATTTGTGAGGATATCATAACCATATTTGGATGCCCAAAGATCCTTATGAGTGATCAAGGAACACACTTCATCAACAAAACCATTGAATCCCTGACTCGGGAGTTCAAAGTTCACCATCAGAAGAGCACTCCATACCACCCACATGTGAATGGAACAGTCGAAGCCTTCAATAATATCTTGGAGATAGTGCTGACTAATTTTTGTAGTGTTGACAAAGATGATTGGGATTTAAGAATTCCAACAGTGTTGTGGGCTTATCGAACTACTTGCAAAAATATGACTGCACAAACTCCCTTTAAATTAGTATATGGCTTGGAAGCATTGGTACCTATGGAATACTTGGTTCCTAGTTTAAGAATTGAAACATTTACTGGTATGGATGACACCGACACTATTCAACATAGGCTCACGTAGTTGATGGAACTGGAGGAAGAAATTTTCATTGGAGGATTTCATCAGTAGGTACAAAAAGAATGAGAAAAGGCTTACCACGACAGACATATCAAGAATAAAGCGTTTAAACAAGGAGATTTGGTACTTTTGTATGACAACAATTTCATGAAGCATCCAAGCAAATTTAGGACACATTGGTTTAGGCGATTTGAGGTCTCCCATGTCACAGAAGGAGGAGTTGTGTAGTTGAAGACGCTTAATGGAGAATGGAAGGATGTTTTAGTGAATGGGAGTTGGTTGAAGCTGTATTGTGACAACCAACTGCCCCACAGCTCTTAGTAAAAGAAAGTGAAGAAGGGTCTAGGTACGAGCTACAGTTGAAATTGGGTACCAGACACATAAAATATAGTCTGCACATGATAAGGATAGACAAAGCAGAAAGCAGAGGCTGACCGCGTAGTATATAGTCAAAGTAATATAGAAGGTTCAACCCTGCAGTGACTCGGGACGAGTCACAGGTGAGTGTTGGGGGCCTATTGGCCTTTGGTTATGTATTAAGGAAGACAATGAAGATTAAGGAAGAAGAAAGACAAAGTAGAAATTTCATGGAAGTCACACAAACCGAGGAGGGGTCGAAGTGGTTAAAGAAGAAGAAAAGAAGGAGAAGAGTAAGCGAAAGCAAGATGTTGGAAGAAAATATCTAGGAATACAAAGCAACAGTGAATATGAATCATGGACAGGTCAACAAGAGGAAGAGGACACTAATAGGTGTTGTGGAGCAACTCGTAGAGAAGAAGGAAGAACAAGTTGGTGAATCCCTTAAAATACAGGTTATGTGGACCTAGGGTTTTGGTACCTAGGATTTTGACACCTAGAATTTGGTGTAGGATTGTCTATGAGTCATGAAATGTATAAATAAAGGTCTAGAAGAGTTGAGAGGGTTGTTGTTTTTTGTGATAGAAATATTGAGAGATAGAGGTAATTTGTGGTAGAGCATTCTTGTATTTTGGATCTTCAGCTAGGTGCGAAGATCGACCCTATAGCTGGGTGCACAGGGAGGGGAGATATAGAGGAGAGATAGAGAGGGATTTGTAGCTAAGTGCATAGATAGAACTATATGTTTTTATCCTTTATATCAAGAAACACAGTTTTGTGGACGTAGCCCTAGGGAGAGGGTGAAACCCATAAATCTTGTTGTTCTTTGTGCTTGATGTTGTGTTCTTTGCTATATGTTATACTATTATGCATCATTGTTGTTCCTATTGAAGATAATGAGATATAACTAACTTCATGAAGCTAAACATAATACGGTTAAGAATCTCTAGATTATATTGCACTTTTTTTCTAGAATCATTTTTCATTTCCTCTAGTTGTAGACACTAGTGTCTTGCAACCCCCCCTATTGCTACTTTGGGTGATACTTCATCTGCTTCGTAGGTGTTGCTGAAAGGGCCCGTAGTTAGGGATTGTTTGTGCACTATTAGAGTGAATCCTGGGCCTACCCCTGTGCCAACACATGCCTTTATTCTCTCTCTCCAATCATCTAACTCTCTATCCTGCATCTAATGAATCTCTTCCCATGGAATCATACCTCTATTCTTACCTCTTTGTCTGACAACTTATTTGAATGATATTCTACCTATCTTTTTGGTTATGTTTCTCTCTTCTTGACTTCTTTGCAAGATATTGTGTAGAAAGCAAAAAAAATATAAGTCTTCATGTACCTTCTTCCATTTGGAGTTATCTTCCATCGGTGCTTCCTTGTGTAATCAACTGACATATATGAAAACAATTCAAGAATAATCATTCAAATATTCTTGTGTAATTAGCATCCATTATGATAATGTTCCTTTGTCTATGAACCAATCTCTGAACCAATCTATGAATCCATGCTCTCATCCATTGTCATATATCTTTGCAAACGTGCTAAGTGTTCTTACGAATCCATATCTGTCCATACTTTCCAAGACTCTGCTACACAACTATCCATAATTTTGACTCATATGTCACTGTACTATCATGAAGTATTTACTACTACAACTGATTAATCTATCATATTGTACTTCTGCTAGTTGATTGCTTTGAATATGTCTACTCACATTCTGCAAGTTGCTCGAAGGATGGTTCTATGGTTTGCCTCAGCTACTGCATAGACTCCACCTTCCTATTATTCATCTTACTGGGATTCTCTAAGCCATATGGATCAGAAAAATTCCTACTCTGATGAGGATTCATCATCCTCATTGATATATTCATCATCTCTCCAAGCTTTGACTTCTTTCTTTTTGTCCGTGGATTCATCTTTCACTACAATACCTGAAAGTACAATCTCTTGAACATGTTCCTTATTTACCTGTCCTTCTTTTCTTTCATTTCTTTTCCAAACCTTTATGTATCTGACATCTTTCATTTTCTCTATATATTTTTCTTCATCTCGTTTTATTGTCAATCTTGCAATCTCTGGAACTTGGTAATTGTTCACCTGTTCTTCTTGTTTTCTTATCCATACTTTCTTATACCCAATATCAGTGTTCTATTTCATGGAAGTATCGATCATGATTCTACAATCATGAGCTATGTGTCCATAGTTATGACATTTGTAACATTCAATACTACGTGGGGTCACATAGGCATTTCTTGATTGAACATTTCTTTTATAATCCCTGCAATCTATAACCTTATGTCCAAATTTAGTACAATAAAAACAATGACCATAAAATAAATTTACATACCTAGGAATGAACGATATTCTTTGTGGTGTAGTCCTTCTAAATTTATTCCTTGACTGATCATGATCATGATTGAATATTCTTTGTGTCTTGAACATGGATGATCTTCTTGAAGATGTATCTTTATTATTTTTCTTAGTTTCTGATTGACCATGATTCCTTCCTTTGAGTACTTCTACATAACTCTTGCTCTTTTATTCATTCTTCTTTTCTAGCAACCTAGAGTGATTCTTTTCATTCTCTATTGTTGATGTGGATGTATTTGTCTCTTCAACGTTCTTGTTGAGATTGAGGATTTTACTTCTCAATGTGACAACTTATTCTTCAAGGTTCTCAACCTCTTCTTCTTTCTTTAATATCTAAGACTTCATGACTTCTTTTGTTCTCTTTGTTTCTTCAAGCTGAATTTTTAATGTGATTATTTATTCTTCAAGTACTTTCTCTTCTTGATCAAACTCTGACTCAATATGGTTTAGATCATTAGTTCTTTCCTTAAGATGATATGTCAATATCTTCTCTCTCATTTCTGCTTCTTCCTTCTATGCTACTATGTTGGCTTCCAAATACTATTTTTGATATTTAATATTTTCTTTGATCTTTCTGGCTGCTTCTAGCTGAGTTCTTAAGTTCTTGATGACCTATTGGGATTCTTCAAAAATGTGAACACTTTCCTTCTGTTTCATCAATTCTTTCTTGAGTGACTTTTTTTCTTCTCTTTATTTTCTTAGTTCATCTAAAGAACTCGTCAATTTTGCTTCATAATTGTATTCTTTTTCAATTATTTTTTTTGTCTTATTTCCTTCATGGCATTCCATTTCCATATGTTTGTGTTTTTCACAATTAAATAAAAACAACAGACTTCTATTGATTATGTACTCTTCATCTTTTGAATCTATTTGACATGGTGAACATCTTTCTTCTTGATCTGTACTTGCATCTTTTTCGACATTTTCTGAATTTGTGATGGGTGAAGAATATATATCATGTAACGTATCCAAAAGTTCTTTGGTTGATGAACATTTGCCAACCTTTTCTCTTACCGGGTTAGGTAATCCTTCCTAGTTGAAATCGATTTCTATATTTTTATTCTTCTTCAGTACCTTCTTGTTTTCATTATTTTCCCTTTTTGAACTATCATTTCCTATAACAGTTGATGGCCAAATATAATACCCCTGTGCCTGTAAAAATAATTTCTTCCTTCTGCTCCACATCTCATACTTTAAACAATTTTGACCATTAAACAGTGGTACTCCATTCTCAGAATAATCCATGATCTCCTTCCAGTTGTTAATTTTTTTCCTGAAGGATGTTAGGGTCCTAACCCGCACATAGGTAGAACAATATATTCAGATGTAATAAAGGTCAATATTAATAAGGTCTTTTAAAAAAATAGAATAAGGCGGATGTAAGAAGACCTAATAGAAGCTTCCACTTCTAGAAGGATCTTCCTCTAGATGCTTCTTTTTAGTATAAATAGGAGTCGAGGGTATGATAACCCTAGCTTGGATATTATTGTAATAGAGCTCTACTCAACTGGAGGTTTCCCCCTCGAAGAGGCCCATGAACATTGATTTCAGATTCAAAGTGTTATTTATGTTATTATTCTCTTATCATTTCAGTGCTATTGTGGTGAATGTTCTGGTTATATTGTTGTTATTCTGCCATTTCTAGCATTTTATTTCGGTTTTACCTACATTTTATATATGGTATATTAAAAGTGGTATCAGAGCACTTTACTCGGTAGAAAGTGTGGGTTAATTTGTTTTTCCAAGGTAGAGACGTATTCTAGCATCTTTAAGCCACAGAGATATGTCATTACACGCATAAACCCATGGTTGATAGGATTCATACACGCAAGAAATGCAAGTGGTACTTAAGCGCACATTTGTTGGCCACCATTGTAACCCTTGTTGGTACCCCTTTGAGTGGTAGTGCATCAGACAAAAACTGTGTACAGATCAACCTAGATTACCTGAAGCCCTCTTTAGATAAACTGATTGGTCGCTTGACTGCTATAGTGTCATCGAGAAAAACACTCGAGAAGATACTCTCTAGTACCTGGGTAGTCAGGTAGTACGGCTAAGGGTATGGTCTATCCTCCTTAGTTAGTCCCCTGAGATATTGGTTAAAGTACTACTATTGGAACCCGCATGTATATCAGAGAGCTATAGCACAGGGCAAACCCTTGTTTGTAGAACCCTTGAATACCTAACCCTTGGGGACAGAAACATAAACAAATTAAAATAGACAAGATCTATTTTCATGCAACTGTGTTCAGGTTTCCAAGTAAATACACATTTCTTTCTGGTTAAGAATTTGGTCATTTCCTCTCTGTAGTATTCTTCAAACCAGAGTATAACTCTGTAGGTGTAAAAAAAAAAAAAAAGTCTGGAATGTTTTTCACCATTATTTGAGACCTATTCCATTGGATTCATCTCTTCGACCTTATCACATTCATCCATATCATTTTTTGGAAAACATTTTGACCCCACCCGCCTCAAGGATGCGATTTGGGCCCATGTCCTCATGGCTCGGACTTAAAGTTGGGTGGAGGCTACTAAAAGATCTAAAGAATCACAATATGTTGTATCTTCTCAATACCAGAAAGCCTCCTTTATCCCTCGCCCTAAACCAGTAAATCCCATTACTCCCTCTGCTCCACTAAAGATCCAAAAATTGACTAGGGATGAAATGGATGAATGCCAACTCAAAGGCCTTTGTTATAACTATGATGAAAAATATTTTCTAAGCCACAAGTGTAAAGAACAAAAACTTTTTATGGCCATCTCTGAGGATATTTTGGAAGAGGATGTAGAAACTCCCCTTGTGTCTGATTCACCTGAATCCAGTGACATAACCCCTCCCTCAAACCCTTCCGAAGTAGAACTGGTCATTCCCCTCAATTCTCTCACTGGCTTCTCCGCTCCCCAAACCATCAAGCTAATCGGTTACATCAAGCATCAGAAGGTCATCATTCTGGTTGATAGTGGCAGCACCCATAATTTTATTCATCGCCACATTGCCCAAGAAATGCATTGCTACATTCATGCCGTCAATAATTTCCAAATCATGATTGTCAATGGTGGTTCCATGAAATGTGGAGGGTGTTGTGAAAATGTGTGTCTCCAAATTGGTGACTACCACCTGAAATCCCATATGTTTTCTATCGACATGGGAGTTTGTGACATTGTGTTGGGTGCAGACTAGCTAAGGTCTTTGGGTCCCATTCTCATGGATTGTAAATACTTAACCATGCAATTCGACTAGGAGGGCCACCAATATAATTTCCAAGGCATCATCGTCAGTTCACCTGAGATCATTAGTTCCCATCGCATGGAAAAGCTTCTCAAAAAAGGTCATTCTGGTGTTATCACCCAACTCCATGCCATACAAGCAAAAGAGACACCCTCGGTCCCGCAAGACCTCCAATTCATCCTTTCTAAACTTCAATTGGTCTTTTCCACTTCCCAAGGACTCCCTCCTTCCCATGGTGTTCATGATCATTCCATTGCCCTTGTACCTGGAATCCTTCCTCCCAATATCCGTCTGTATCGTCAGCCCTTTTCCCAAAAACATGAAATTGAGAAAATTGTCTAGGAACTCCTTAATGCAGGCGTTATCCTCCCTAGTACAAGCCCCTACTCTTCTCCTATCATCATGGTCTTGAAGAAATAAGGTTCTTGGTGAATGTGTCTTGAATGCCGTTCCCTCAAAAAACTTACCATCAAAGACAAATTCCCCATTCCTGTCATTGATGACCTCCTGGATGAATTGAGTGGCACCCAATTCTGCACTAAACTGGATCTTCGTTTGGGCTACCACCAGATACATATGAAAGAGGAAAACATTCCCAAGACTGTCTTTAGAAATCATGAGGGCCACTATGAGTTTTTGTTCATGCCCTTTGGCTTGTGTAATGCACCCTCCACCTTCCAAAGCATTATGAATCATGTCTTTCATCCTTTTCTCCTCCATTTTGTCTTAGTTTTCTTTGATGATATCCTCATTTATAGAAAAACTTGGATAGACCATCTTGCTCATGTGGATTGAGTTCTCCATCTACTCTCTTAGCACCAACGTTTCCTGAAACAGTCTAAATGTGCTTTTGGCACCTCAGAAGTAGAATACTTGGGTCATGTGGTTGGCATGGATGGCGTCAGGGTGGATCCTAAAAATATTGAAGCTATGCAAGACTAGCCACACCCAAAGACTCTTAAGAGCTTGCGTTGATTTCTGGGCTTAACAGGGTATTATCGCAAGTTTTTTAAGAATTATGGGAAGATTGCAGCACCTCTCACTGCTCTCCTAAAAAAGAAATATTTTACTTGGACTCCAACCGCTACTCAATCTTTTCAAATCTTGAAGATCGCCATGTGAACCACTCCAGTCCTCGCCCTTCCTAATTTCACAAATACCTTTGTGTTGGAATGTGATGCCTCGGGGAAAGGAATTGGTGTTGTCCTTATGCAAGAGGGTTGACCTTTGGCCTTTACCAACAAGAAACTATCTGAAATAAATCTAGGCAAATCCATCTATGAAAAGGAAATGTTGGCTATTTTGCATGTTTTTGATCTGTGGCACCCTTATCTATTGGGGAAACGTTTCCAAATTAAGACAGACCATCAAAGCCTCAAGTATTTTCTGGAACAACGCATTTCCTTCCCAGAACAACAAAAATGGGTGACTAAGCTCTTTGGATATGATTATGAGATCATTTACAAGAAAGGCAAAGGCAATGTGGTTGTGGATGCACTTTCCTGCAAATATGAAGATGAAGGATCCATTTTTTCTCTTTCATTCATTGTACCAGATTGGCTACAAGCCGTTCACTAGGAATGGCTACAAGATCCCCAAAGTTCGCAGTTGATCCAACAATTGCAGTCCAATGCTCCAACTTCCCCAGGGTACTCTTGGCTCCATGATGAACTTCGATACAAAGGCCATTTGTATTTAAGTAAACAATCAAAGATTAAATCCACGGTACTTTATGAGCTTCATGCTACACCAATAGAAGGGCACTCCGAGTTCACCAAAACTTATGACAAGGTCAAATGTTCCTTTTTCTGGGATGGTATGAAACATGAAATTCATAATTTTTTCGTTGAATGTGATGTGTGTCAATGCAACAAGGGATAAATAGTCAAATCTATGGGCACACTACAACCACTCCTAATTCCAACTGCTATTTGGAAGGATATCTCTATGGATTTTATTATCGGCTTACCCAAATCGGGAAATAAATCAATCATCATGGTGGTTGTGGATCATCTTTCCAAGTATTCTCATTTTTGCGCCCTTCAACACCTATTTACGACATCCATGGTGGCTCAAATTTTCATGGATCAGGTCTTCAAGCTTCATGGCATGCCACAATCTATTGTTTCTGATCGTGACCCAACTTTCACAAAAAAGTTTTGGCAAGAACTTTTCAAGATACAAGGAACCAAATTGCATCTCAGCATAGCTTATCATCCCCATACTGATCACCAAACATAAGTTGTAAACAAGTGTTTGGAAACATATTTGAGGTGTTTTTCCTCGGAAAAGAAAAATCAGTGGGCTCAATGGCTACCCCTAGCTGAATGGTGGTACAACACTTCATACCATACATCTACACGCATGACTCCTTTTGAAGCGGTATATGGACATAAGCCACCTTTATTTCTCTCATACTTATCAGGTTCCTCAAAGGTCGAGGAGGTTGACCTAGAACTTATAGATTGAGAGGCTATTCTCCATACCCTCAAAGAGAATTTGGTCATGGCACAGAATCACATGAAGCAACAAGAAGATCAAGGTCACTCTGAACATCAATTTGAAGATCAAGGTAACTCCCAAAATACAAGGACCCACAATCTAAAATTTTTATCACAATTACTTGGATATGGTTTATCAATGGCCTCAAGATATCATTTTTTGAATCATTTTAGAAAAAATGTTATTCTACAAATGGTGAGATGACCTATAAATAAGATACCTTAGAAAGCATCATCAAAAGACTTTATCCTCCATTAAATTTTGGCTTTGTTTACTTCACCTTCGCTCTTAAATTCGCCTTAGATATCCTTTGGTTACCCCAGTCACTCGTAGATATTCAATATGCGCAAATGATACAAATGGGAGACCATTTCTCTGTTATTTATACTCTCCAAGTAGCTTCCTCTAGAAGTATCCACTTAACCACTTTGTCCACTTAGCCACTTCGTCCATTGAACCAACTTTGTCCACTTAGCCACCTTGTCCACTTAAAATTTTTTCCCACTTAGCCACTTTGTCCACTTAACCAACTATTTTCACTTAGCCACCTTTTCCACTTAACCATTTTGTCCATTTAGCCACTTTGTCCACTTAACCAACTTTGTGCACTTAGCCACTTTGTCCACTTAACCACTTTGACTAATTTATTATTTAAATAATTTTTCTTTACTCAAAAATCTTGTGATCTCTGGGACTTGTTCTTTGTTTACATGTTCTTCCTGTTTTATTATCCAGACTTTCTTATATCTGATATCAGTTTTCTCTTTCATGGAAGTATCGATCATGCTTCTACATTCACGAGCTATGTGTCCATAGTTATGACATTTGTAACACTGAATGTTACATGGGGCCTGTTGTTCCAGAGTTTGTGTTTTAAGGCTATAAAACACACTGTCTAGGCATCCAAATATGATAATACTTTAAAACAATGAAACAAAGAAAACTAGATCAGGGTCGGTTTCTCAACTGTCTCTGTCTTTCTTCTCTTTGTTCCTGGATAGTTATATCGTGTTCAATCGTTGCCCACGATCGCTCTAACTCGGTTCTATTTGTTGTAGTTTGTAAGATAGTGTTAAATAGGTTCAATGCAATACTGGTTTGATCTTGTAAACCGGGTTCTATGTTTGGTTGTCTCCCGTTTGGGACTGTCATAGGTGATTTTTTTTTTTTTATTTTTTTTTTTTTTATAATTTTATAAAAGGGTTTTTAATAAATTGGTTACTTTAGACATTCCAGGTCATATATTGAATAAACAACTTTAAAACTTGAAACAGAAAATAAAGACACAAGTAAGGCCGTTTCCTGGTTCAGTGACAATTATGAGATCATAAACAATGAAACATAACACAGAGAAATATAAGGCTTTAATCTGGAAAGAATCTTATATTTCTATTACAATAAAGAAAGRAACGTAGGTTTTCTAACAAAAKAAGATATTAAGGAACAWAAGGTTACAGGTCTTAAAATTATTGAAATAATTCCAGAGGAAAAACTGTAACACATTCAACATCCAAACCAATCYGATACTATAAACAATAATTGCATATAATTCCAAATTGATTCACTTGCTAGAAATKCACATTAAGAAGAATTTTTAACAAATGAAACTAAAGAAGGATAGAAACATARTCACTGAATGACAAGATCCAKAATCTCCTTGCAAATGATATTCTGATAACTTTAAAGCTGATCGTACAAAAATGGTCTCGTTCCCAAAATTTCTGAAGCCTTATTTCAGCCTCACGAAATTGTATTTATACATTTCTGTTCAAAACTTCCRTTGGMAACTAACCAACTTCCTAATMTCTCGGTTGCAAAGGACTAATGTCAACCGTTTATGATTATTACAAAAATACTAAAAATAGAAATATTTTCAAAATTTTAACTCTGGAGAGGAAAACTTTCTTTATCTGCTTCAGTTGCTTGAATATGTCCTTCTAAAAAATTCACCAAATATTTAGGAACCTCAGGTACCTCGTTTTCTTCAAGGGAGAAAAAGCTTCTTTGTAATTCTGGTAATTGATTTACAATTGCCTTCTCTGTAGACTTGATTTTTTCCAATCTCGAACTGGGGCTGATCATCCACTTCTCGATTTCTGAAATGTTTACTGCTTTGATATTTGAGATCTCCATTTTCTTTTCTTCAAGTTCCTCTCTTATCTTCAGCTGATGACAATCGATGTTGATTTCTCCTAATGGCTCAGACAAGACATTGTTTTCATCCTGTATTGAATCTTTTTCGATAGAACCAAAGATTCTTTGACAATCGTTAATAACTTCTTCAGTTATTCCTTTATATCCTTTCATCTTTGTTTCCCATACTTTTAACATCACATCTCCTTTCAACTGTTCTGGAATAGACAACTTTTGTGACTGTCCAATTTCTTCCTTCTGTAAAGCAGTGAGTATTCTTTGGAAAGAATCTCTTACAGCTTTAGCTTCCATTTCTTTCAATACAGCCACGTCCAAGGATTTCTTAGACTCATGAAAATAATTCTGGATGGTTTCCAGATTGCAAAATACCCTTTGTTTTTCTTGCTGAATATTACTATATATCTTAGTTGCTTTAGTCTTGAATTGATCTATTTCAATCACTTGGTTAGTAATTGAAATGATTTTGTCTTGCAGCAATTTATTTTCATTGCTCAGTGTCTGCACTTGTTCTTGGGTATTTTGGATCATATGCTTTGCTTCAGTTAAATTTTCATTTAACTTTTGAATCTCCTGGATATCTTTGAGCCTGGCTTTCTCAAGACCCTTTTTTATTCCCCATCCAATCATCTTTTCATTTTCTTTCAAATTGCCCTATAACTGTGTGATTTCTTGATTCTTCTTCTCTATTGTATTGATCAAATTTTCTACAGAGTACATTTTGGCTGATGCTATGGCCCCCATAGACCCTTCTAACTCTGTAGCAAATGCACTATCTTGTAGTTTTTTCCCATCAATAATGATTTTGTGTTTTTTAACTGTCCTTTCTCCCACAAGGTGTAACTCTTTCTTTAACACAGCTATGCGTTTCTTGCTGAAAAAATAATCTGATGAAGGCAATTCATCTCTGCTAATTGGTTCCAAATCACTCACGTACAGAGCTTCTTCGTGAGGATTCCCAAAAGTTTCCTGAAGCGGGGTTAATGCTGTAATGGGACTGCCCAATTCTTTTAAAGCTGTTCCCCCGATGGTTTCTGGAATGTCATCGAGGTCTATTGGGTTTGTCAGTACTCCTTTTCCCTTTCCGGTGTGTGTTTCTTTGCTTTGAGAATCCTCTGTATTCTGAGGGGGTGCCTCAGAATCTTTTGATTTATATTTACCACTTGCATCATGCTATATGATGGTTTCGAAACCAGGAGGAATGGTTTCTGACTCGTTCTCTGATGTTGATACTTCTCCCTGCAAAATCTTAGGCAAACATTGTCTTCTGTTTTTTTGGAAAGATGCAAACCCCACCTGTGCATCAGGTGACAAGGTCTGCACTTTGTTCTGAACTTCATCATATGACTTAGCATTTCTGA
>ML798929.1:167155-178271 GCA_009831015.1 Picea engelmannii | reverse complement strand
AGCTTAAGGAATCATCATACGCAGGGCAGATTTGGAGCATTACTAGGTTTGTTTTTCAGTTATTTGCTTAGTATATTAGCTAGTAAGTGAGTTAAGTAATAGATTAGATCGTTTAAATTCAGTTAACTTATTTTCTTGTTCATATATCATAAAATTAAAAAAGAGTTATCCTTCGCTGTTTTAGGACAGCAAGCATCAGTTTCACAGGTTTCTTTCAAATCTGTAGATTGTAAATAACATACATTTGTGAATAATTGTAATCAAAGTACTAATTAAATATTTGATTTGAGTTTTTAGTCTTTTGTATATATGTAATAGGTAGAATAGTTTGTAGTTAGTTTATCGAATAGTTTAATGTTAGATTAGTATATTTTATCTAGCTTGTCTCATCAGTTGTATTTCATTTAAGTTTCTTTTAGTTTGTTTATTGTAGTTAGTTTTGCTTATTTAGTTTAGTTAGATCACTCAACTTAGATCAGCTTTCCTCTTCGGCTTCCTTAGGAAACCTTAGGGCGGCCAACGGAGCCGTTAAACCCGTCAGAGTGGTCCATTCCAAACGGCTTGGGTTATTAGACAACCCCGGACCGGTTCCACTCTCTTAACTGACGGACGGTCATTTTCGCTCGTCAACAGGAGTGTAACTCTCAAAATACAACGAACCACAAGATAAATGTTTTATCACAATTACTTGGATATGATTTATCAATGGCCGCCAGATATCATTGTCTGAATCATTTTAGAAAAAATCTTATTGTGAAAATGGTGAGATGACCTATAAATAACATACCTTAGAAAGCATCATCAAAAGACTTTATCCTCACTTGAATTTTGTCTTTGTTTACTTCACCTTCGCTCTGAAATTTGCCTTAGATATCCTTTGGTTACCTCAATCACTTGTAGATATTCAATATGTGCAATGGATACAAATGGGAGACCGTTTCTCTCTTATTTCTACTCTCTAAGTAGCTTCCTCTAGAAGTATCTACTTAACCACTTTGTCCACTTAGCCACTTCATCCACTTAACCAAATTTGTCCACTTAGCCACTTTGTCCACTTAACCACTTTTTCCACTTAACCATTTTGTCCACTTAGCCACTTTATCCACTTAACCAACTTTGTGCACTTAGCCACTTTGTCCACTTAACCACTTTGACTACTTTATTATTTAAATAATTTTTCTTTACTCAAAAATCTTGTGATCTATGGGACTTATTCTTTGTTCACCTTTTCTTCCTGTTTTATTATCCATACTTTCTTATACCTAATATCAATGTTCTCTTTCATGGAAGTATCGATCATGCTTCTACAATCATGAGCTCTATGTCCATAGTTATGACATTTGTAACACTCAATGTTACCTTGGGCCACATAGGCATTTATTTCTTTAGAATTTCTTTTATAATCCCTGAAATCTACAACCTTATGTCCAAAGTTAGTACAATAAAAACAATGACCATCAAAGAAATTTACATGCCTGTGAGTGAATGATCTTCTTTGTGGTGTAGTCCTTCTGAATTTCTTCCTTGACTGATCATGATCATGAATGAATCTGCTTTGTGGCTTGAACATGAATGGTCTTCTTGAAGATGTATCTTTATTAGTTTTCTTAGATTTTGGTTGACCATGATTCCTTCCTTTGAGTACTTCTGCATAGCTCTTTCTCTTTTCTTCATTCTTCTTTTCTAGAAACCTAGAGTGCTTCTCTTCATTCTCTACTACTAATGTGGATGTTTCTGTCTCTTCAACATTCTTCTTGAGCTTGGCGATTTTACTTCTCAATGTGACAACTTCTTCTTCAAGCTTCTCAACCTCTTCTTTTTTCTTTAATATCTGAGAAATCATGACTTCTCATGTTCTCTTCCCTTCTTCAAGCTGAATTTTTAATGTCATTATTTCTTCTTCAAGTACTTTCTCTTCTTGACCAAATTCTGACTCAAGTTGGTTTAGATCATTAGTTCTTTCCTTAAGATGATTTGTCAATATATTCTCTTTCATTTCCACTTCTTCCTTCTATGCTACTATGTTGGCTTCCAAATACTATTTTTGATCTTTAATATTTTCTTCGATCTTTCTGGCTTCTTATACTCTCCAAGTATCTTCCTCTAGAAGTATCCACTTAACCACTTTGTCCACTTAGCCACTTTGTCCACTTAACCAACTTTGTCCACTTAACCAGTTTGTCCACTTAACAGTTTTTTTAGTTTAGCCACTTTGTCCACTTAACCAACTTTTTCCACTTAGCCACTTTTTCCACTTAACCATTTTGTCCACTTAGCCACTTTGTCCACTTAACCAACTTTGTGCACTTAGCCACTTTTTCCACTTAACCACTTTGACTACTTTATTATTTAAATAATTTTTCTTTACTCAAAAATCTTACGATCTCTAGGACTTGGTCTTTGTTCACCTGTTCTTCGTGTTTTATTATCCATACTTTCTTATATATGATATCAATGTTCTCTTTCATGGAAGTATCGATCATGCTTCTACAATCATGAGCTATGTGTCCATAGTTATGACATTTGTAACACTCAATGTTACGTGGGGCCACATAGGCATTTCTTGTTTGAACATTTCTTTTATAATCCATGCAATATGCAACCTTATTTCCAAAGTTAGTACAATAAAAACAATGACCATCAAAGAAATTTACATGCATGTGAGTGAATGATCTTATTTATGGTGTAGTCCTTCTGAATTTCTTCCTTGACTGATCATGATCATGATTGAAGATTCTTTGTGTCTTGAACATGGATGGTCTTCTTCACGATGTATCTTTATTAGTTTTTATAGATTTTGGTTGACCATGATTCCTTCCTTTGAGTACTTCTGCATAACTCTTTCTCTTTTCTTCATTCTTCCTTTCTAGCAACCTAGAGTGCTTCTTTTCATTCTCTACTACTGATGTGGATGTTTTTGTCTCTTCAACGCTCTTGTTGAGCTTGACAATTTTACTTCTCAATTTGATAACTTCTTCTTCAAGATTCTCAACCTCTTCTTCTTTATTTAATATCCGAGAAATCATTACTTCTCCTGTTATCTTCGCTTCTTCAAGATGAATTTTTAATGTCATTATTTCTTCTTCAAGTACTTTCGCTTCTTGACCAAATTCTGACTCAAGATGGTTTAGATCGTTAGTTCTTTCCTTAAGATGGCATGTCAATATATTCTCTTTCATTTAAGCTTCTTCCTTCTATGCTACTATGTCGGCTTCCAAATACCATTTTTTATCTTTAATATTTTCTTCAATCTTTCTGGCTTCTTCTAGCTGAGTTATTAAGTTCTTGATGACCTATTGGGCTTCTTAAAAAATGTGAACACTTTCCTTTTGTTGCATCAATTATTTCTTGAGTGGCTTGTTTTCTTCTCTTTCTTTTCTTATTTCATCTAAAGAACTGATCAATTTTGCTTCATAATTGTTTTCTTTTTCAATTAGTTTTTCTATCTCATTTCCTTCATGGCATTCTATTTCAAGATGTCCACATTCTTCAAAATTAAAGAAAAACAACATACTTTTTTTGATTATGTACTCTGCATCTTCTTAATATGTTTGACATGGTGAACATATTTCTCCTTGATTTACACCTGCATCTTCTTTGGAATTTTCTAAATCTGTGATGGGTGAAGAATATATATCATGTAACTTATCCCAAAGCTATTTGGTTGATGAACATTTACCAAAATTTTCTCTTACCGGATTATGTAATCCTTCCTAGATGAAATCCATTTCTATTTTTTTATTCTTCTTCAATTCCTTCTTGGCTGCATTATTTTCCCTTTTTGAACTATCATATCCTGTAACAACTTATGGCCAAATATAATACCCATGTGTCTGTAAAAATAATTTCGTCCTTCTTCTCCATATCTCATACTTTAAACCATTCTTACCATTAAAAAATGGTACTCCATTCTCATAATAAACCATGATCTCCTTCCAGTGGTCAAAATATTTCCTGAAGGAACCCACTCTAATACCAATTGTTGGATTACTAAGAGGGGGGGTTAATCAGTAATGAGCAATTATACCAATTATTAATCCTTTAAACCACAAAGTATATTATTTTACTTATTCAACCATGTTCATATCTTCATCATCAATATATTACTTTATCATAATCATTAACATTCATCAATGCATAATAAACAATAATAAACACATCCACATAATGCACAATACACCAATATTTACATGGAAACCCAATGAGGGAGAAAACCACTGAATACTTTTATTATATGTCAATAATTGCATTCAAGGAAGCACCAACTTCAATTCTCCAACTAAAACTAGAAGGAGGCTCCAATGCCCTAGTTTCTCAGGCTACAACCTGAGGGAAGCTCCAAATCCCCAATTCTCTGACTACAACCAAAAGGAGGCTACAACCCACCTATGTTCTCCGACTACAACCGAAAGGTGGCTACAACCACCTAATTTCTCAAGATACAAACTGAGGGAAGCTCCAACTCCCCAATTATATGGATACAACCACAATGAGGCTACAACCCCCTATGTTCTTTGGCTACAACTAGAAGGTGGCTACAACCACCTATCCTTTCCCCATCCAACTGCCCTGAAATATAAGTAGAATGATGGAACCGATGTCACACTATCACTGTGAAATATATTGTTGTAAACCTGTAGCAATCAACTTGCACCAAACAACTTATATCAACATGTACCAATAACCTGTGCCAACATGTACCATACATCAACCTATACCATAAACAAGTCCATCAACCATGCACCAAACCTGTACAAATAACCTATCACAATAGCCAATCCAAACAACCTATCACAACAACCCGTCTCATCAATATTATCAGCCAAATCAGATCTACTCACCAAGATCAATCACCAAGACAACTCTCAACCATATGCACAATATCACCAAGATGTGCATCAACCAAGCATAACACAACAACTCATAATCATCACCAAGATCAATATGTGCTTCTAATAACATACCAAGACAAGTACGCTACATCATCCATAAACCATGTGTCAACAATACTACTAACAAGTGCCTCCAACCATGTACCAAGTATGTACCAATCATGCATCAACTACTCATCAACTATGACTCATCAATATGTATCAACATCATCAACTATACACCTCATGTATGTTCCAACTCATCAACTACTTGTATCAACCATGTACCCAACATGTACCTCAACTATCTACCACATACATACACCAATATAACCATCAAAATTTATCTAACAATTCATCATTCTATTGATAAACCCAATACCATAAACCATTTCATCAAACCATGTGCCACAACCTCATTGTTATACAACCTCTATCTGTAACATACCTCAACCAAAAGTTGCTCATCAATTTCATCATCCAAATATGATTTGTAACTCCGTGACAGACCTGGTGTATATGATCACATACCTGCAAACCTTCTGTAACTTTAACAATAAGAGACTATCATTTTCATCAAACTTTACTTTAGTCTCACATGACTAATTTTGGATTAGTCAACAACCTATTGAGGGGTCCTAAAGCCCTTTAACTCAACAGCAGGAACCAAACCCGCCATCGAGGCCCAATTAAAATCTACAACATTTAATAGTGGAATGGTTCTCTAGATATTGCGATCCGGTCAAATAATCGATGGGATTTATGTTTTCTAGTGAAAGATTCTCCTTCAGTTTGGATGTTCTCTTTTTTTATTTTCTCTTATAGGTGGGACCGATACAAGATAAAAGTCAGTATAAACCAACTGGGTAACAAGGTGGGAAAACATAACTACTGGAGAAGGATGAGATTGGGATAATACTTTCACTCTAGCATGCAGAAAATGATTCTCTACCATAGGCCTAGTATTAATACATTAACTTGTTGGTGTTCCAATTATTGACTGAGATACAATTTATCAAAAGAAGAAAATGCATGCGATAAACGATGGCAAGAAAAATAGTTTCCTTAACTCTAATCATCAATCACATATTAACACAACAATTTAATTTTCATCATTAAAGACAAGAAATTTGAAAAACATTGAATAAGATAACTTATCAATAGATTTAGAAGCTCTTACTCGTTACATCCTCCAATCATGAGATGAAATTAGAAATAATTCTTCTCCACATCCAATCATGCACACTTTTGATGAAAAAAATACAAACTTGTCTCTGGTCCTAAACATGACTTCTCAATTAAGGCAGCTCCAAAATAGTTCTTTACAAAGCCAAAAAATGAGGGTCTTTGAAACAACCATCAATCTTTCACTAACAAGTCGATCCTCCTATTTATAACATACTTTAACTAAAAATCACTATTAAAGTGTAGCTAAGTAAAACACAAAATTGCCACGTGGCGCTTTCTTCTATCAGTATTCAAAGAGTCATCAAATGATCTCACTTGAGTGGATGACTCTTTTCGTACTCCGACCACTTGATGAAGAGATCCTTGAATGTGTTAGCATATGGGAATATATGTTGTTCCATTGAGATTGAAATGATCTCTCTTCTCTCTACTGCCCATGCCCGATACTTGACTATTTTGGCACTTAACTGTTGCAACATGGCTCGCGCTTTTATCGGGTGCTCCATGAATTGTTGCACCTGCCCTGGCGCCATGTCTGACACCTTTTCTATTTCTGAGGCCCATAATGAGTCTTGTTCGACATGTGATTTGATTATGTCGCGTACGTTGACAAGTTCATAGGGTGTGCCAAATTCGAGGAGGCTGATGTCTCTCATTGCCAAGTTGATTTTGGACCATCTCTTCTTGCACTCAACCCATTTCTCTTGGATTTCCTGATGAGTTTCTTGAGCAATGTTTACCCAATATTCGGTTGATTTCCTTATGCGGTCAAAGTTTCTTTCCCTTAGCACCCAGATGTCATTCTCTTCGGTGCCTTGACCCTGTTGCACCGTGTTGATATAGTCGATCCTCTCCACAGCTTGATGTGATTTATTGTACCACCTCTCCATATCCTTTCATGTTTCTAGTTCCATGAGGGTGTCTTCTTGAAGCTTGGCTATCCTTGCAATGAATAGGTGTCATTCATCTATAAATTTGTTGTAGGCCTCCTGGAATTTGCTTCTCAGGAACACTGCAGCCTGTGTGGTGTCTTGGTAATATTTCTCCAAGTGGTGTAGGTGTTCCAATTGCTTCAATGAAACGACGAGCTCCTCTTCATCCCTTTTCTCTTTGTCCAGGGTGACATCTGTGATTTCCGTCCCTGCACTGATAAGTTCGGATGTCTTGGCATGCTCTGTGTTCATCAACTTTTCCACCATGGTGATGAGGATGGAGCGATCTAGGCTGATCCTCCGCTTCTTGGTGGTTCTCTTCATGATATCTTTCCTTTTCTAGTCATAGGAGATAACATATATGTCAGAAACTTCATCCACAGGTTCAGGGATTTGTTGATCTCCCCATGTGATCATATTTCCCAAGCTCCCAATGGTGTATATTTGTTCAATATTGGGTTCTTGAACCTCCTCCATGTGTTCTGAAGGTCCGACTTATGTTTGCTGCTCATCAGTAGGTTGAGTACCGGTTGAAATTGAGGCATTGGGGGTAGGCTTGGTACTTACTTGATAATCAATCGTTGAGACGTCGATTTCCTGATTTGGAGCTTCTTCTTTTTGTTTTCCCGACCCCGGCTCGTCCGTCGGACTATGATTTTGAGTTTCTGGCACATTGAGTAGTTCAATGTCTAAGACACTTTTGACCTCCTGGTCATTTTGTGAATGGCTCCATATTTGAGTGTCAGGAACTGGGGAAGATGCCTTCTCGGGATCCTTTTGCTCTGTGGTCTGTACAAGAGTCACCAGGGATACCTCTTTACTTTCTTCATCATCATCGATGTCTATTAATTCGTGTAGGAGGTTTGGTGCACTTTCTATATCTGATGTTCTTACTATATTCGGATGAGATAACACATCCCCTGGTGATTTTGCCTATGAAGTTGTAACTTCAGGTTTATCTAACCCAGTGATTTCATCAATTTCTATTAGCTCAGGGTCACTTGGACCTACCTGGCTTTCATCTAGGTTTTCAGCAGGGGTCCCTATCATTCCTATGAGGTCTGGTTCATCTTGTAGTTGATCAATTACTTGTTGTGGATGTTCTATAATGAAAAATGCCCTTTCTCGTGCATCTTGTGTCATAGGGAATCCTTTATCCTGCACCGGGGCCACCAGGGGAACCTCCGTTGCTTCTGCCACTCTGATTCCTTCTCTGAATCTGAGGGCATTTTGAGTCGATTCCTCTATGGTCGTGTTGGCAGCAGTAATATAATTTCTATTTTTTATAAGCTACCTACACAGGGTCTCTAAATTTTCATTACTCCTCATGACCATTATCACTAAACGACACTTGTCACCTATCTCTTTTTACATATCTTCCTTTCGAAAAAAAATTTCATGACTGTAAGCATGAAAACTCGTAGCTGGAATTGACACTTTGTTTTGATTTTTTATTAAAGGAAAACTATTCATATGGTCTATTATCGAATTGTCATATTTTTGTTATGAACGTTACTTTTTTTCTTGTTTATAACCCCTTGGTCCTAAAAGTGCCTTGGTTACATAAGTGAAAGACCTCCACTCATTAATTTTCGATTGATATTAATGGAGCTTTGATTCATAAAAATTTTCATTATTCAATTTTCGTTTGATACACTTACCTTTGTAATCAAGCTATGGATGTGTGTACTATGGTTTTCAAGTGCTCTGATCCTTATACATACCCATAGGCCAAGGTGTCATATGAAGTACAACATGATATTACTGCTCTGTATGGCCTCAGGCTTCACAATTTCATTCCCACGCATGGTGATTAATGCTTCTGCCTACTGTTTTGAATTGTCATAGCATTGTTTTGTTTGGGGCTATGGCTCTGTGGTTTTTTATCAAACCCTACCTCCGAGTTCTGTGTTGATTCCCTTCTGTTAGCCATGGTTCCAGTGGTAAGGATTGATCCCAATGGCATCCAAACCTTGTTATCGTATGATAATGCCAAGGATGATTTAGAAAGGAACGGTTGGCGTGTGTTCATTGAAAAGTTTAAAGGTTTCAATCTAAGAGTTGCCCAAGAGTTCGCATTGACCTTCGATGGATACAGAGCAAAGATCGGTATGTGCAATTGAAAGTAACTGAAGACTTCTTAAGCTAACCCCGTAATTTCCTCCCAGAGACACGTGTTTGCGTGAGCAATTCTGAGAAAACGGTTTTGAATTAGATCAAACCCTTGAAAACCCAGAACCGAAATGAGCCCTTTTACCTTCATTAAATGCGGTTTCCCTAGAAATTGGATCATTATAGAGATATAGCTCGTCCTTTAGAGGTCAAATATCATATTTTCTCTGTGGCTGAAGGTAGCATTTTGGTCTGTTTGCAATTGTTGAAACGTTTGTTACCTCTCCAGGCCTGTGCCTCAGCACCCCTCTCACCCATCCAGCCTTGTGTCTCGACCTCCTACTGTGAACCCTTGATCAATCTAAAGGATAACCCATATTTCTCAAGAATTCAACTCTATGATAAACCTACCTTTCACGTGGATGATTCTTCAACCCTTAATGTTGTCAATGCCAATGCATAGTCATTATAGCCACAGTGTGATGAATGTTGATCATGGATCGACATGTATTATATGGATGTGCCTTTGCTACATTCTCGGCTTAAATATTTGAAAGACCAAGTGGAGTCATTGACAAACGAGAATAGTAGACTCCAATACATAACTCAAGCAAAGGAGAAACGCCTAAAAACTACATGATCTGTCATTTTTAAGAATGTAGAGGCAGCGACAACAATAGTAAACTCCAAGATTGCTTGATATGTTTTAATCTCATGATTTGAGGTATGATCTTTTTCAAGTTTAGCATGATTTCATCACTCTCAAATTAGGATATATGATTTGATTGGATAGATTGAATTTCTTATAAAGATTAATTTGTTTTGTTTTTTGAATAAAATATGATTGTAGTTGTAATTATAACTAGCTACAGATTTTGTAGCCAGTTAGAAAAAATTTGAATTGCTTGTTTTGATGATTGAAAATATATCTAAAATATTCTTATTTTTATTTGTTTTCAGGAACTCATGATTTTCAAAGAGATTTGAACCACTATTGGAATCTCCCAGCCATACCATCTTTATGTTTTTAGTAAATAGATTAGGCTGTTGGTTTTTTTTTATATCAAGTAAAATCAGGGCGGTTGCATCCCCCACATTTTTGGAACAGATTTGATGTTATCAATAGGAAACATTTTGTTCCTGGAACCTATATAAGCATGTTATGTTGTAAACATGAGATCATCTCTGCCTGGGGAAATACTATGGATTTTTCATTTACAGACTTGAATGAAATATAATACTGGTTACAACTTTAGCTTTTTCATATTGTGGTTCTATTCAAGTTATGATTGTTTCAATTTGCAATTAGATTTTGATTGCTTTCGCTGTCATGGTTTACTACAAGTTGGTATGATAAAAATTCATATGTTATCCATGTAAATGTTCCATATTTAACACACAACAATCATTTTGTTCACACTTAGATTAATAGATTTATCTTCATCATTTGTTGAACATTTATACACAAGTTCTCACAACAGGATTTATCTTAATGTGGCTGCTTGTGAAATTATGAGATTGTTGTGATCGTATCTCTTATATGTTCTATCATTTGAATCCCATTATTATTGCTTCACATTTATGAGAAGAAATTGTAGGATCTGTTGCAGGTTTACCTCGTCGGACAGAGAGATTGGATGTTGCACACTGAACAAATATTGGATACGATAACATGTCAGTTTGTTAGTTTAATTTCATTAGTCTAATAAATACAAAGATTTCCTGTAGCTAAAACATGTTCTACTATCTGTGATTTCTACTTTCAATTAAATAGTTTGATATTTCCATTTCTCAGTTATTAAAATTATAAGGAAATAAATCAAAAAGATTAAATAGCTTTATTGTTGTTTAAAAAATCAATTGATAATTTGATTTTCGTGGATTTAGATTAAAATTCGTATTGTGTACATATTATATATATATATATATATATATATATATATATATATATATATATATATATATATATATATATATATATATATATATATATATATATATATATATATATAT
>ML798929.1:146565-167105 GCA_009831015.1 Picea engelmannii | reverse complement strand
AGATATAGATATAGATATAGATATAGATATAGATATAGATATAGATATAGATATAGATATAGATATAGATATAGATATAGATATAATTAGTTGAATATATTGTACATATAATAAGTAGAGTTATTTTATAAATATTAGGTAGTAAACTGTAAATATATATTAGATCTATATATAGTTTTCAAAGATTACTATTCATCAAAGTTATTACATTTCCTTTAGTTTAGTTTTTCGTTTTCTTTAGGACTTAGATCAGCCAACGGAGCCGCTAAACCCATCGGAGTGGATTAATCCAAACGGCTTGGGTTAATTAGACAACCCTGGACCAGATTCACTCCTCCAATTGACGAGTGGTCAATTTCACCCATCAACAAATGGCGCTAGAAGTAGGGCCGACTGACAAGTTGGCCTTGTAGGAGCCTTTATTTTTAAATGTATTCAATTTCTCCATGGCTCCCCAAATCACTGTGTTGGAACATGCTTTCAACTTCTCATTACCCGATGTTCCCAACTAGATAGTCTCTCACTTGTCCAAACTCACCTTTGATGGTGGAGGCAATACATCTACTAAAGACCACCTTAACAAGTTTTGGTGCAAATGCATCAAACATGACATCTCAGATTTAAGAGTTTTATGCAGACTATTCGCTTTTACTTTTATAGGTCAGATTAAACATTGCTTTGAATCCTTTCTAGCATGTCACATTTTTTATTGGTTTCAATTTGCAGATGAATTTATAGATGCTTTTGAAATTTATGATTTCGATCAATTATGTGAAGAACTTCATACTTCGCTAATCAACGACGATTCATCTTCGGAAGAATTTTTTACAAGAGTCTATCATATCCTCTATAAATTTAATCTCGATGACATGTCATTTGCATTAAATCTCTTCTATGATGCTTGCATCCCTTCAATCCAGTCATATTCAATCACGAACGAAGAACCAATTGCAAATCCTATCACTCAACTACAAGAAAAATTTTCTTCGCAAGATGAGAAGAATCCTTCCGATAATGTTAAACAATCTAGGGAGGTAGAATCTATTGACCAGGTTCTTATTGACAACCAAATTGGTTTTTCCTTAGAATCAGTGTATTTTCAGTCTACGACCAGTATGGAAGAAGATCCGTTTCTGGCTCAAGGTGAATATCCTCATTCTTGTAACTCATGCTCTAATCAATATTTAAAATCAGTCATTTAAGAACACTTAAGCGACGAAAATCGTCTTGAATGTTCTAGTACTCCTATGAAACTGATTAGAGAAGAATATATGCAACTAGAAGAAAAAACCTTAAACCTTCATCCTCAAAATGCACTTTGTCCACAGGAAAGACTAGATGTTTGTCACATAAATTTTGAATTATCTATCACACAGAAGGTAAATCCAGATGATCATATTATGTTGAGGAATTTGTCACCAAAACAGAGTAAGAGTTTTAAAGAAAGTGAAGAGAAATGTCTTGAGAATACCATTGTTAAGTGTCGTAGTTCAAGAGATTCTTTTCATGTGCTTATTTCTAATTCCTTTTATTTTTTATATCCTGATCTATTCCTAGACTCTGTTGGACTTGACATCTTACCTACAACATCCTACTCTTTTCTACCACAATCATATCCTTTCAATATGCTAAATTTTGGTCAAATTAATTCCAAACCTAACATTGATAAAGTTGGAATTGATGCTTGTTCACTTTCATCACTCATATGGAAAAAGGACATGTTGCGAGATGATTTTACACTGTTTATTGTTGAAAAAGACAATGCACTATATTTTATGGAGATAAAACATTCTACATTTCACATTCATTCTTTGATTAGCTCGAATCTTAATGTTTATGTGTCACATTTTGAAATTATCAATCTCATCAAAGGAAGCATTCAAACCAATGATCTAATTGACGTCACGAATCCTCTTATGATGATTTCCCCATCGATATATTCGTTTCATCAAAGTCATGGTTTGCATCCTCATTTTTGTGACAGGATCTTAGGATGGCTTGAATATTCATATATAAAAAAAATTCATAATAAAGATAAAGTTATGCTTGCTTTCTTTTTACCTAAGTATCTTGGAGGTAGGCGTGACATATTTCTTTTAGATCCTCCATGTGAAGAAATTAATGAACACTTAGAGAATTGTTAGGAGGATGGGGCATTTCAGCCTTGGCTGATGGTTATTTCATTTCCCTGTAATCTTGACAATTTTTTCAAAATCACCTACACTCACCCATGCCATTATGACCCTTATCACGACAAGATTGCACAATGGCTGGAGGATTCATAAATCAAGAATATTCAAGGGAATGGTAAGATCATGCTTACTTTGTTTTAAGATGATGATTATGAAGGTAAGTGTGATATGTTTCTATCATTTTTTGATATATTACCATTCTTATTAATAATGCTTGATTTTGTTTCCATTGCAAGATTGTAGTTACTCTGATGGCTACATTGGAAGCATGACTTCACGTAGTATTTTGATTGTTTTAGTAGTTAGGGTAGGTTTAGGAATAGGTTTTCTTTCAGTTTTATTTCTCACTATTTCTCTTTTTAATAATGCAGTCATGAACGCAAGTGGCACACCACGAGAACCATAATACGACTATTGTTAGGGAAGTCCGCTGGATCCTTTTCTCTTTGCTTTTTGTTGAATATTTATTTAAAAAAAAAAACGCAGTATCGTCATGAAAATATTAATTGGAGAATAAAGAGATCTTAATCATAAATTAAACCTTGACCCAAGGTACCATGAGTAGGATTGATTTCACATCAAACAGGATTTTTCTACTTCCTTTCAGTCTCCCAAGGGTTTTTTTGCATGATGTTTTCAGATACACCTTTTGTACATAATTTTTTTTTTTTGGATTTCTCTGCCTTCCAATTTTTCTTCGCTAGTGTGTTTTGTTTTCATTTTGTTCATCGGTCCTTTTGAATCGAACACCCTTGTATTACAATCTAGTTCAGACAGAGAAAACATAATACTTCCCCTCGAAAATAACTGCTAAAAGTTGTTAAAACATTAAGTGCTATATTTTGTGGACTGGTTAAAGATGACTTGTTGTTTGAAAAGTGTTTCTTGATTTCAATCTGCAACTGAAGGTACTCATGATCATCCATAAAAATTCTTCTTACGTTATCCATGTTACTTAAGAGAACAACTCAAAGATGTTTCCCTGCTCTTGAAAGTTGGTTTTATTAACAAGATATTTCTAGATCTTAATGAAGGACAACTAAGAAATTTCTTCAAGCTCTATAATTCACTAAGATGTGTCCAAAAAACAGGATTTTCAGCGTCACCCTGCTCTATTAAATATCTTTAAAACTAAATAAACCTCCAGAGAGCTGTGGGAAGTTCTTGTAAAGCTATCGGGATACTGAATAGGTCTGTTGGCAACGGGTAAATGCATGCATGACGCCAAGATAACTTCATCGGGGTACTGAACAGGCCTGCTGGCAGCGAAGCAATGTCAGGTATATGAAAATTCTCAGATATGGATTATGTTTTGACCTTAAGTGTCCTTCATTTTGATTTGGAAATTATTGACAGGATACAGATATTGGAGTGGGTTAATTGACATCCCTGTCGAGGCTATGGATGCCTGTTGGCAACAGTGGCCCTGTCAACAGTATTGAAGATTTTAACTTTAATAACGTGACTCTCTTTTGTTAAGATTGTCATCAGTTTTCGTCTTTTTTAAAATAACAGTAATCTGACACTGGAATGCATTATAATTGTTTATGATGTTCATATAGCTTTGTGGTTGTTTTCGATTCAAAGTTTTTTCTGATTATCCTAATCTGAACTTGTTCATTTGGAAAAGATAACTGCTTGTCCCAGCGTATCACCATTGTTGGCAGCAGTAATATAATTTCTATTTTTTATAAGCTACCTACACAGGGTCTCTAAAGTTTCATTACTTGTCATGACCATTATCACTAAATGACACTTGTCACCTGTTGCTTTTTACATAGCTTCCTTTCGATTTTTGTTTTACTGACTGTAAGCATGAAAACGCGCAACTGGAATTGACACTTTGTTTCAATTTTTTATTAAAGGAAAACTATTCGTATGGTCTATTATCGAATTGTCATATTTTTGTTATGAACATGATTTTTTTTCTTGTTAATAACCCCTTGGTCCTCGATGTGCCTTGGTTACATAAGTGAAAGACCTCCACTCATTAATTTTCGATTGATATTAATTGAGCTTTGATTCATAAAACTTTTCATTATTCAATTTTCATTTGATACACTTACCTTTGTAATCAAGCTATGGATGTGTGTACTATGCTTTTCAAGTGTTATGATCCTTATACGTACCCATAGGCCAAGGTGTCATATGAAGTACAACATGATATTACTTCTTTGTATGGCCTCGGGCTTCACGATTTCATTCCCACGCATGGTGATTAACGCTTCTGCCTACCATTTTGAACTGTCATAGCATTGTTTTGTTTGGGGCTATGGCTCTGTGGTTTTTTATCAAACCCTACCTCTGAGTTATGTGTTGATTCCCTTCTATTATCCATGGCTCCAGTGGTAAGGATTGAGCCCAATGGCATCCAAACCTTGTTATTGTATGATAATGTCAGGGATGATTTAGAAAGGAATGGTTGGTGTGTGTTCATTGAAAATTTTAAAGGTTTCAATCGTACAGTTGCCCAAGAGTTCGCATTGACCTTCGATGGCTGCAGAGAAAATATTGGTCTGTGCAATTGGAAGTAACTGAAGACTTCTTAAGCTAACCCCATAATTTCCTCCGAGAGACACGTTTTTGCATGAGCGATTCTGAGCAAATGGTTTTGAATTAGATCAAACCCTTGAAAACCCAGAACCGAAATGAGCCCTTTTACCTTCATCATGCGTGGTTTCCCCAGAAATTGGATCATTACAGAGATATAGCTCATCCTTTAGAGGTCAAATCTCAAATTTTCTCTGTGGCTGAAGGGAGCATTTTGGTCTGTTTGCAATTGTTGAAACATTTGTTACCTCTCCAGGCCCATGCCTCAGCACCCCTCTCACCCATCCAGCCTTGTGTCTTAGCCTCCTACTGTGAACCCTTGATCAATCTAAAGGATAACCCAGATTTCTCAAGCATTCGACTCTGTGATAAACCTACCTTTCACGCAGATGATTCTTCAACCCTTAATGCTGTCAATGCTAATGCACAGTCATTACAACCACAATGTGATGAATGTTGATCTTGGATCGAAAGGTATTATATAGATGTTCCTTTGCTACAGTCTTGGCTTAAATATTTGAAAGACCAAGTGGATTCATTGGCAAATGAGAACAGTAGACTCCAATCCATAACTCAAGCAAAGGAGAAACTCCTAAAAACTACAGGATCTGTCATTTTTAAGAATGTAGAGGCAACGACAGCAATAGTAAACTCCAAGATTGATTGATATGTTTTAATCCCATGATTTGAGGTATGATCTTTTTCAAGTTTAGCATGATTTCATCACTCTCAAATTAGGATATATTATTTGATTGGATGGATTGCCTTTCTTATAAAGATTAATTTGTTTTGTTTCTTGAATAAAATATGATTGTAGTTGTAATTATAACTAGTTATAGATTTTGTAGCTAGTTAGAAAAAATTTGAATTGCTTGTTTTGATGATTGAAAATACATCTAAAATCTTCTTATTTTTATTTGTTTTCAGGAAATCATGATTTTCAAAGAGATTTGAAGCACTATTTGAATCTCTCAGCCATACCATCTTTTTTGTTTTTAGTAAATATATTAGACTGTTGGTTTTTTTTTATATATCAAGTAAAATCAGGGCGGTTGCATCCCCCACATTTTTGGAACAGATTTGATGTTATCAACAGGAAATTTTTTGTTCCTGGAACCTATATAAGCATGTTATGTTGTAAACATGAGATCATCTCTGCTTGGGGCAAGACTATGGATTTTTCATTTACAAACTTGAATGAAATATAATACTGGTTACACCTTTAGCTTTTCCATATTATGGTTTTATTCAAGTTATGATTGTTTCAATTTGCAATTAGATTTTGATTGCTTTCGCTGTCATGGTTTACTACAAGTTGGTATGATAAAAATTCATATGTTATCTATGTTTATGTTCCAGATTTAACACACAACAATCATTTTGTTCACACTTAGATTAATAGATTTATCTTCATCATTTGTTGAACATTTATACACAAGTTCTCACAGCAGGATTTATCTTAATGTGGTTGCCTGTGAAATTATGAGATTGTTGTGATCGTATCTCTTATATGTTCTATCATTCAAATCCCATTATTATTGTTTCACATTTATGAGAAGCAATTGTAGGATCTGCTGCGGGTTTACCTCATCGGACAAAGAGATTGGATGTTGCACACTGAACAAATATTGGATACGATAACAGGTCAGTTTGTTAGTTTAATTTCATTAGTCTAATAAATACAGAGATTTCGTGTAGTTAAAACATCTTCTACTATCTGTGATTTCTACTTTCAATTAAGAAGTTTGATATTTCCATTTCTCGGTTATTAACATTATAAGGAAATAAATCAAAAAGATTAAATAGCTTTACTATTGTTTAAAAAATCAATTGATAATTCGATTTTCGTGGATTTAGATTAAAATTCGTATTGTGTACATATTATATATATATATTAGAAATAGAATCAGTTGTATATATTGTACATATAATAAGTAGAGTTATTTTATAAATATTAGGTAGTAAACTGTAAATATATATTAGATCTATATATAGTTTTCAGTGATTACTATTCATCAAAGTTATTACATTTCCTTTAGTTTTTTTTTCATTTTCTTTAGGACTTAGATTGGCCAATGGAGCCGCTAAACCCGTCGGAGTGGATTAATATAAACATCTTGGGTTAATTAGACAACCCCAGACCGGATTCACTCCTCCAGTTGACGAGCGTTCAATTTCGCCTGTCAACAGGTCATCACCTATTCATCCAGGCTCATGGCCTAGAACCTAGTGATTTTGGGTTTGGCCATCCTTCCTACCACCTCGTCCCAGTTCTGGGAATTTTCCATGAATACTTCATCTTCAAATTTGTCGTGGGTGTATGACCAACATGACAACACTTGTGACGCATGTTGCAATACCAGGCCCTTTGGGTCATGCTTGCAGAATTGGCCTGTTTGGAACCAGAACTTGAGCTAGCTCAACCCTTCTTGTTTGGCTTGAGTTGTATCTTTAACCAAGTAGAAAACTACATGGAAACCATAGGGAATGAATGCCCGCTTCTTGTCCTTGACCAGGGTGGTGTTGTATCCTTGAAAAATGGTTTGATAACATATTTATCCCACTACAAGATGGTCTAGGTCATGCGATGGTAGGAGATGTGGTGCTCTGATGGCCCTGAACACCCT
Organism: Picea engelmannii; assembly: GCA_009831015.1. Classification (NCBI taxonomy): domain Eukaryota; kingdom Viridiplantae; phylum Streptophyta; class Pinopsida; order Pinales; family Pinaceae; genus Picea; species Picea engelmannii. Next base: position 159,736 of record ML798929.1, on the reverse strand, counting down.
GATCTAGGTGTTGCACTCATTCAAGTACCAATGGACTACTTTGGAAATCATTTTCTTGGCAACAACCAATAGTCTTGGGCATTCCTTCTTAAAAACAATGAAGTAAATTTGTGCGATGAATTCATTGCATATGAGGAAGTAATACCTTTTATACCTGTTCTCCCATAGCACACTGAAATATACATGGACCGGGAGCTCTGCGACATGCCAACTCAGATTCATGGTGGTGAAGATGTTTCTGGCACACATGACATCAAGAAAATATGAAGCCATGTATAAAATTGGTGTCTCTCCTTCCTTCGACGTCTGAGCTTGTTGTATGCAGATGATTAGTGTTTTAGAATTTATCGCTCCCCAGTTGAAGCTGCTCCCAGAGATCACCACTTTGTAAGCCAAGGGCATCCACACCTCTGAAAATCTAGAGCAATCCTTCTCTACATATAATCAAAAAATGAGAGCCATCAAATAGATGTATGGCTCCCTCAAATTGGTTGTACAATACTAGCCAGTGCTCTAGTTGGTTTATTTCTTGTCCTCCCTCCACCATGAGGCCATCACCCGGCTAGTGTCATGGTGCTCATAGAACTTCACGACAAAAGTTGTGTTTAGTCACTCCTCATGGTCTCTAAACTTGTATTACTTCTGAAATTCCAACGGTAAGAACACTCTAACACACCCACCATTGTCATCATTGATCAAACATTTTTGTGTGTCTATGTGGTTGATGAGACACTTTAGGACTTCAATACAAGGAAAAATAGGGGTTTTGCGCGCCACCATATGCAGGTACAACCGTCAGATGTTCGGGAACACTTTGTCATTGAGAAAGCTTACATATGGATCACTGCATGGGATATATTCAGGGTATTCCTCCTAACTGATTTTGTTGAAGAGTTCTCCCCACTATGGGAGTGCCATCTTGGACCTCGTTCTTGCCTTTGTATGTCTAAAGGTCGGAGGCTGAATAAAAACCTTCTTCGTTGTTGTTTTGATGGTAGTTTTTGGTCTCAGTGTGTATTCCAATCGTTTTGCAACCCCTAGAGAGGATCCTTCCCCTACCTATGGTTCTTTCATCTTTGGTGCCCTCGACGAACGTCTAGTGGTTGGATTTCTTGGTGGCATTGTTACTACAAATCAAAATAAAATTTTAGAGACCGTGTAAATAAAAAAACCAAATAAAAAAATATATGAACTACAACCATGTAAAATCCATAGAATTGGATACATACCTATAAAGCTTGCTAAAACTAGTTATTTTGATACTCACGGGATCTTTACAACCTCCAAATTACACATCTTGCTTCTTTATATTCTCTGAATTTCCTTGCGAACAGAATGATTTCGTTTACAACAGCTCGAGATAATTTAAAACAAGGAAGAACTTACCATGTCGCATCAACCATTCAATTTAGGTGATGAGTAAAATTTAAACATATCTTCCGCCAAATCACCATAACTTAAATTCATTGTAGGTTGACGGTGGAGGCATGGGGGGATGATTTGGTCTATCGGTGATTTCAAATGATTGTTTTTATTGGTGCACGAGGTAGAAACTAATGCAGGATTTGGTATTAATTAGCTCCTTAAATGCCCAAAATCTGATCGTATCCAACGCTAAAAGGTCCCATCATGTCTCTCTCTCAGTGGGTGGATCAGGGATCGGGGATGTGTTATGAACGTTTTTGTTGATGTACTTCTGCAAAAATCTATGATGCCTATCAATATATGTTGGCACAGGGGTAGACCCAGGGTTCAATTCTACAACAATGCACCAACACAACCCTAACTACTGGCCCTTTTGGAAACACCTGCGAAGCAGATGAAGTCTCACCTGAGGTAGAGGTAGCGGTGGTTGTAGGACTCAGATGTATACAACCTTAGCTGGGACACAGATCTATGATTATAACACTCAACAAAGAACTAAACAGTTAACATTCATCAATATTCGATCTCAGTTACAGCACAGTTAAACCCTAATTACAGAGGATCATAGTATTCATTCAAATCTAGCATCTAGAAGCACTTATCACGATGGAACAGATCATATCTAGTAGATTCAAGAACTAAGCACATGTATATAAGTCAAATCTAACATTCATCCATTAATCACTAAGAACCAACAAATCATTCATCTATATTAAAGCACTAAGCATATTAAGATATAAACACATCAACACATCGCACAAAGCAGATAAACACAACATATATGTGGTTCACCCCCACCCTAGGGCTACATCCACCAACTCTTCTCTTCTTTATTATCTTCTTCAATCAGTTACATGCACAGAGCCTCGAAAACCCTACTCTGTAGAGGACAGGATATCTGTGCAGCTTGTTAGATCCTCCTTCCCCGAGTAGATCTAAGAACACAACCTTCCTCAATTTCCTGCAATGAAATGCACTTAGCTCTGCAAGTCTCATATAATATGCACAAAGTTATTACAACTCTTGATCACACAGATCCAACTATAGCACTTAGCCATTCATATCTCTATATCTATATTCTCACTACATCACCTTAGCATCTATTTATACATAAAAAATATCCCTAAGCATGGGTAAACCCATGGGCTGACATTCCCATACCCGTTACATAATCCCAAATCCCAAAAAGGGACCTAAAAGGGGTCGATATCCCATGATCTCTGATTCATCCTACACTCCGCCTTCGACATCCTGTCGAAGTCCCAAAATAGGTCAAACATGACCAAGAATCCTCAAAACTTGGTCAAGGGCCAGCAGGCCCCCAACACTCAACTGTGACTCGTCCCGAGTAACTCTGATCTGACTAGTTCTTCTTCAAAAGCCTCAAGCTTGGCTCAAGCTGCTTCGACTTGTTGTTGTTCCATGGCCTCTTTTTCAGCGAACTCTTGTATGACTACTTCATTGACAGGTCCCTCTAAGCATTGTTCAGCTACAGTGACGACTTGCTCCATTTTTGCTCCCCGTCTTTCGATCTCCATGAATATTTGGTAAGCCTTATCCTATATAGGTTGGAGTCTCTAAATTACTTCCATAAATTTTCTTTGAATAGTGTGGACTTGCTGCTGGGCAGTGCGTTGCCCCTGGGATCGCTTCATTCTTTCCATAACTGACAGGGGCTTCAATTGTGCCTGTATTTTTTTTTCTTGATACTTCACCTCTTGGAGTTGTGACTCTAGTGCCTTCAGTTCTATGTTATCAGTGAGGTTCTTGTAGGTATGGGAACTGCGGTCAATGATTTTCTTACATTCCATGGTAAGGGATTTTATTCTCTCAACTATGCTTCGAGGAGTTGCTTCTCTTTGGTCCCTCATATCCTACGGGGTGATGGGCACTATGCTGAGCTCTAAGTCTATTATTCATTGTTGTAGCTGTTGGATAGCTTCTGGAAGTTTCTCTACTTGATGCATAACTCAGTCTTCTACTTGTAGCTCTAAGCCCATCACAGAGCGGAGTGCTCTATTGACTGCTTCATTCACTTCGATTTGCTCTGTGAGCAAATGTTCTCTTTCTTGTTTCATATGTACTTTCTCTTATTCAAACTTTACCTGGAGAGAAACCTTCCCTTTCTCTGCAACTCTACATTTTTATACAAGTACGCCTTGCACTTTCTTCAAGGTTTGGGTAGCTTGCTCTATTTCAACGCTTGAATAATTGCATACAATCCTCTTTTAGACATTACTCTTTCAATCATTAGGTCAGTGAAAATTTATTCGACAATTTTCTCTACAGTGCTAAGCTCGTTCAACATGCACACTCGTGGTTGAATATATTGGGTTCGAAGGGTAACTACTCAATGCATTAGGATGGATGGTGATAGCGCGATGATCACTTGTGAGAAATCAACTAGTCTACAGGCTCATATTCATAGTTAGAAAAAGTGTTCTCGTTGCATGGCATTACGGGATAAATACATAACTTGGAAATGGATCTATTGCAACAGGTGAGAAGCCTTTATTAACTTAGTTTTGTCCATTATGGCGCGGTCCCAACGGTCTGGTGGCGAATTTTCTAATCATAAATTCCTTTCTACCCATTCGGTCCGTCGGTATAATGGTTATACTGTCCCCAACGGCTATATTGCTTCGCCATGGTGAAGTGCCATGTGACATAGTGTTGATATCCTGATGAAGTTCCAATTGTCCAAATTTTCCTTCTGTGAAGTTCCCTCTAGAACCTTATGTAACTTTTCGATCTTAGATCTTTTGTTAATTAGTTTTCTAGCCTTCTTTCTAGTGAGCTTCGTCTCGGTATTCCTTTTTCCATTCTGATTCCTATCTTCTTTTGGCAGAGTAACTTTGCGCTAGTGAGATTCTTTTAGGGGTAATACTTCATCTATATCTGGAATAGGTACTTTAGTCTTCTGTGGGTCTTCTAGTTTTCTTCCTACTTTGACATCCAAGTCTCTGGTTTTAAATAGCTTTGCTCGGTTCTCCTATTCTTCAATCAAGTGTGCGATCATCCTAGTCATGAAATCTTTTAACTCTTGCTTCTTTTGCTCTAAGATTTATTTTTCTTCTCTTCTGGCCTGATCTCCTTCAATCAAGTGTGCGATCATCCTAGTCATGAAATCTTTTAACTCTTGCTTCTTTTGCTCTAAGATTTCTTTTTCTTCTCTTCTGGCCTAATCTCCTTGAATCAAAGGTTTTCCTAGTAACATATCAAATGGAGTGTTGTTTTCAATAAATTTGACAACTTCAAATTCTTCCTCTGTCGAAGTTCCATTGGAATTCATAGATGTGTGGGTAATTCTTCCACATAGGGTTATCAACTTTCCTTTGAATAATCCTATTCCTCCCAATCAAGGAATCATAGCAGGCTTTCCTAGAATTTCCCAAGTTCTTTCTGTCATGATATTCACCTGTGTTTCCTCATCTAGAACAAAGTCAATGTCGAAGTCTCCTATTCTTGCTTCAATGCACTCTTTTTCTTTGAATATCTCTGATAAGATGATATGTCAGTGGTCATTCATAGTTTCTTTCATCTGAAGCAATACTTTTTCTGATTCTTTCTCAGGTTCTTCCATAATCTCAGTTGTTTGATATTTCTCGTGGTCTTCTTGTCTCACATTCATACTTTCAACCTTAGCAATCATTCTAGGGAAATCCAAAACTTCATGGTCCATAGCTTTGCAATAGAGGCAACTAGGTCTTCTACCAGGGCATTCTTTAGCCATATGTCCCAGTTTTCTGCAACTGTAACAAAGGGTTAATCCTCTCTTTCTCTTTAATTATCCTCAGCCTTTCCTACACTACGCACTAGGATCATGGTAGTTAACCTGTAAAAAATTATTTCTAGGATCCTGCATCCATTTGTTAGTCCAAACATTCTCTCTATTCATAGGTATAACATATCTTTCACTATTCTTATCAGATATACTCATACCAAATATTCTTTCATCTATCAGTGCCCTAGTTTTCAAGCTAGGACAAATCTTATCAAACATACCTAGATCCTTACATTAGAAAAAAAAAATTCCACTAATCTTATCTTCAACAGAGCACAAATCTTCTAGATCTAAAACTTTTTACTATTCTTACCTCTATCAGAGAAAAGAGCTTGCAAATCTTACCTCTTTTCTTCAGATTGGGATTTTTTTCTTAGCATAGAGCTTCACATATCGAGTAGAATACTACGCACTAGTGACAGATCAACCCATAGATATTTCACAGTTTCAGGTTAGATCTTCACACAAAGATTTTTTTTCCTCAGCTCCCAGTAATCACAGTTTCAAGTCCCGACAACAGAGCCATTTGTTGGCATAGGGGCAGACCCAGGGTTCAACGCTACACAAATGTACCAACAAAACCCTAACTACCAGCCCTTTCGGCAACACTTGTGAGGAAGATGAATTCTCACCCAAGGTAGAGGTAGGGGTGTTTGAAATATTGTTGGCCCTTTACCAAGTTTTGGGAGATTCTTGGTCATGTTGACCTATTTTGGGACTTCGATAGCCTGTCGAAGACGGAGCGCAAGACAAACCATAGATCACAGGATCTCGACCCCTTTTTTGTTCCTTTTTTGGATTTAGGAATATGTAACGGGAATGGGATGTCGGCCCATGGGTTTACCCATGTTTAGGCATATTTTGTATGTATAAATAGAATGCTAGGCAATGTAAGAAGTAGTTGAATAGGATGCAAGTGTTGTGCAACTTGGCTAAGTGCTAAGAGTGGGATCTGTGTGATCAATATTTGTAAGGATTTGTGCATACTATATGAGACTTGCAGAGCTAAGTGCAAGTCATTGTAAGAGACTGTGAAGTCTTTGTGTTGCAATTCAAGGAAGGAGGATCTAGTGAGCTACATAGATTTCTTGTCTTATGCAGTGTAAGGGTTTTTGGCTTTGTGCATGTAGATGACTGATTGAAGCTAATAAAGAAGAAGAGTTGGTGGACATAGCCCCAGGGTGGGGGTGAACCATGTAAATACTATGTTATTCTGCTCTGTGTGATGTTCTGATGTGTTTATGTGTTATGTGCTAAGTGGTTTGATATAGATAGATAGATCTATTTATGCTTTGTGCTTATGATGAATCTAGATGCTAGATATGACATCTGTGAACTTTCTTAGTGCTTGAATCTACTAGATCTGATCTAATTCCTTTGCTAAGTGCTTATATACTTTAGATGAGGGTGAATTTTTCGATGCTCTATTTTCTATGTGGAGTAGATATTGGTTAGATAATGATGAACTAATTGTTCTAAGTGCTCTATTAAGTGTTATAATCATAGATCTGTGTCCCAGCTAAGGTTGCATACACCTGAGTCCTGCAACTACCCTTGCCTCTACCTCGGGTGAGACTTCATCTTCTTCGTAGGTGTTGTCAAAAGGGATGGTAGTTAGGGTTTTGTTGGTGCGTTGTTGTAGCGTTGAACCCTGGGTCTACCCCTATGCCAAAAAATGGTTCCTTTGTCGAGACCTAAAACTGTGATTGCTGAGAATTGAGGAAGAAGAAGCTCTATGCAAAGATTTGATCTGAAATTGTGCAAGCTCTGTGCTAAGGAAAAGAAGTCTGGTCTGAAGAAAAGAGGTAAGATATGAAAGCTTTGTTCCCTAAGAAAGGTAAATGTGAGAATTCTTGATTAAAAGAGGTAAGATCTGGAAGCTTTGTGCCCTAAGAAAGGTAAAAGTGAGAATTCTTTATTAAAAGAGGTAAGATCTGAAAGCTCTGTGCTCTGATAAAGGTAAAAGTGAGAATTCTTTATTAAAAGAGGTAAGATCTGAAAGCTCTGTGCTCTGATAAAGGTAAGAATAGTGAAATTGTTCTAGATCTGAAAGCTTTGTGCTTTGTAGAAGTAAGATTAGTGGAAATTTATGTTTCAAAAGTATGAATCTAGGTATGTTTGATAGATTTTGTCCTAGCTTAAAAACTAGGGTATTAACAGGTGAAAGAAGATTTGATAAGAGTAGATCTGATAAGAATAGTGAAAAATATGTTATACCTATGCATGGAAAGGATATTTGGACTAATAAGTGTAGGCATGATCCTAGAAATAATTTTTTGTAGTTTAGCTACCATGATCCTAGTGCACATCACATGAAAGGTTGGGGATCATTTAAAAGAAAGAGAGGATTAACCCTTTGTTACATTTCCATAAAACATGGACATCTTGCTAAGGAATTCCCTAGGAGAAGACCTAGTTGTCTTTGTTGTAAAGCTATGGACCATGAAGTTTTGGATTTCCCTAGAATGATTCCTAAGGTTAAAAAAATGAATATGAATCAAGAAATCCCTAAGGTAGATCCAAAAACTAAGATCATGACATAATCCCAGAAAGAATCATAGAGAGTATTGCTACAAATAATAGAAACCTTGAATGACCATCGACATGTCAACTTATCAGATATCTTCAAAGAAAAAGAATTCCTTGAAGCAAGAATAGGAGACTTCGACATTGACTTTTTTCTGGTTGAGGAAACACAAGTGAATATTATGACAGAAAGAACTTGGGAACTTTTAGGAAAGCTTGCTATGATTCCCCATTGGGAGGAATAGTATTATTTAGAGGAAAATTGATAACCTTATGTGGGAGACCTGCCAAGCTACCTATGACTATCAATAAATCTTCAATAGAGGAATATTTTGAGATTGTTAAATTCAATAAGAACAATGCCCCATTTACCATGCTACTAGTAAAACCTTGGATTGAAAGAGATCATCCCAGAAGGAAAGAAGAAGAATAATTTTTAGAACAAAAGAAGTAAGAGTTAAAAGAATTCATGACTAGAAGGATCACACACTTGATTGAAGAACAGAAGAATAGACCAAAGCCATTTAACACCGGAAACCTGGATGTTGAAGTTGCTAGAACACTAGAAGAACCATTGAATATTGAAGTACCTATTCTAGATGAAGAAGAAGGGTTACCCTTGAAATTTAAGAAAGAATTTCAACAATGCGAAGAAACTATGCCAAAATAAGCTAAGGATCAAAATGGAAAAAAGCACACTAAGACGAAGCTCATTTGGAAGAAGGCTAGAAATCTATGTAAGAAGAGAGATAAGATCAACAAGTTGCAGAAGGTTCTAGAGGAAACTGCGCAGAAGCAAAATTTGCAAAATTAATTGCAGGGAAGTTAGTACAGAAAAATCGACCCACCCAAGTCACTGGTTTTGTATTCGACCTCGCAGGGAAGCATGCAAAAGGACTTCATATGAACTGGGAGAAGTACATGGTGAACTGATTAGAACTCAACTACAGAGAAGCCTAGGATCAAGGGTATGAATTTCATTTCAGTTGGCTATTGATCCTGATCGCTTTTATTGCTTGGGAGATGTCGGAAGGTGCGACCTTCCCGGACATCGAGTCTTTCGAACCATTGGCCACGAAATTCAGTACATTGTGGTACTCAAGAGATATGAATAAACGGTGGTAGTCCAATGTTGTTTTTCATACCTATTAAAACTAGTTGAAGACAACCATCCAGTCTGAGCCTCGCATCACTCTGAACACTCTACACCGGTTCAGGCCCTTGATGAATTTTAGCGCAAACCGACATTTTATTTACATCACAGTGTGTGCTGATGAACACAAGCAACAACTCCAATCCTACTATAAGCTAATGGAGGAGGACTTGGAGGAGATCACCAAGGATTGTTCGATGGACCTCCTTATTCCATCAGACCCTGCGGAGATATCTGACATCAACAACCCATAAAATGCGCAGGATACGCCTAGACCTAGTAGTACAAAGAAAACTGAAGAGGTTCGGGATTTAGAAAGTGCATCTGTGAAGACTACTTCCATATCACCAGAGCATGGAGGTGATGGTGAAGAGTTGAATGAAAAAGAGGTCAAGCAGTAGTAGGGTGACGAGGCTGATCCGCTGAAGAAAAGGAAAGTTTCACCTCTAAAACCTTCCTCCCGGATGAAATCAAAGGCCAACATGACCAAGATGCAGACCATCCTCACCTTTGATGACTTCGAATTCCTCATAGAAGCCCTACAAGATGCTTCGCTGGAAATAGCAGAGAAACAAGAAGAAAATAAATAGGAGTTGTATGATTGAGTTGAGACTGAAATCGGAGGGCTACAACAAGCCCTACAGTCCAGCCACACAGTCCCCACTACGCCGGGAGAGCCATAATTGGGAGATGAGCCAGCTCAACTTCACCTCTTAGCTGATACAATCGAAGTTCGTCTTCGATGAGCACAGGAAGAAACAACACAAGCCACCTAAGATTTGACACAAGTACAAGGGGTACTAGTAGAGCAACATAGTGCTGCAGAACAGCAAAAGCTTTCTCTCCAAGCAAAGTTTGATGCAGAAAAAACACAGCTATAACAAGAAAAAGAATAGTTTCTCAAGGAGAAGATTGAAGTAAAGGAAGTAGTCAATAGAGCACTTCGCTTTGTGACAGTCATAGAAGTAAATACTAAAAAGCAAGTTCTGCAACAAGTAGCACAACATGAAAAAGTGATCCAGCAGCTACAACAATGCATAGAAGATTTGGAACTATGCGCAGTACCCTAGACCCCTCAAGATGTAAGAGACCAAAGGGAAGAAACCGCCAAGAGCACAGTTGAAAGGCTCAAGGATCTTACCCTGGAATTTAAGCAGCTCACTAATTGTAGTGCCCTAACATATGAACGACTCACTGAGAGTCTAGAATTAAGAGCATTGGAGTCGCAGCTCCAAGAGGCAAAGTATCAAGTCGAAATGATACAGGCCCATCTAGAGTCCCTGTCATCTTTGGAAAGAATGAAGCACTCCCAAGAGAAACGCACTACACAACAGCAAATCCATACTATCTAGAGAAGATTTATGGAGATAACTAAGAAACTCCAACCCATACAAGACAAGGCCTATCAATTTTTTACATAGGTAGAAGGCCAAGTAGTAGAGTTAGAGCAAGTTGTCACTTCATAAGAACAATGTCAAGAGGGACCTATTAATGATGCAGTCATCCACGAGTTCGCTAAAAAGGAGGTCGTAGCACAACAACAGGTCGAAGTAGCTCAAGGCATTAAAAGCATAACTAGTCAAACCAGAGTGACTCAGGATGAGTCACAGGTGAGTGTTGGGGGCCTGTTGGCCCTTGACCAAGTTTTGGGAGATTCTTGGTCATGTTGACCTATTTTGGGACTTCAACAACTTGTCGAAGACGGAGCGCAAGATGAAGTAGATATCACAAGATCTTGGCCCCTTTTTGGGTCCTTTTTTGGATTTGGGAATATGTAACGGGAATGGGATGTCGGTCCATGGGTTTACCCATGTTTAGGCCTATTTTGTATGTATAAATAGAAGGCTAGGCAATGTAAGAACTAGTTGAATAGTGCGCAAGTGTTGTTCAAGTTGGCTAAGTGCTAAGAGAGGGATCTGTGTGATCAATATTTGTAAGGATTTGTGCATATTGTATGGGACTTGCAGAGCTAAGTGCAAGTCATTGTAAGAGACTATAAAGGCTCTGTGCTGCAACACAAGGAAGGAGGATCTAGCGAGCTGCACAGATCTCCTGTCTTATCCAAAGTAAGGGTTTTTGGCTTTGTGAATGTAGATCACTGATTGAATCTAATAAAGAAGAAGAGTTGGTGGACATAGCCCCGGGGTGGGGGTGAACCATGTAAATACTGTGTTATTATGCATTATGTGATGTTATGATGTGTTTATGTGTTATGTGATAAGTGCTTTGATATAGATAGATAGATCTATTTATGCTTTGTGCTTATGATGAATCTGGATGCTAGATATGACATCTTTGAAATTTCTTAGCACTTGAATCTACTATATCTGATCTAATTCCTTTGCTAAGTGCTTCTATACATTAGATCAGGGTGAATGCTATGATGCTCTGTTTTCTCTGCGGGGTAGATATTGGTTAGATAATGATGAAATAATCGTGCTAAGTGCTCTATTAATTGTTATAATAACATATCTGTGTCCCAGATAAGGTTGTAGACACCTGAGTCCTGCAACCACCCCTGCCTCTACCTCAGGTGAGATTTCATCTACTTCGCAGGTGTTGCTGAAAGGGTCAGTAGTTAGGGTTTTGTTGGTGCGTTGTTGTAGCATTGAACCCTAGGTCTACCCCTGTGCCAATAAAGAATCATATGTCTGCAACCTTAGCTAGGACACAGATTTGTGATCCTAACACTCAACAAAGAACTCAACAGTTAACATTCTTTAATAGTCAATCTCAGTTACAATGAAGTTAAACCCTAATTACAGAGGATCTAATTATTCATTTAGATCTAGCATATAGCGACACTTAGCATGAAGAAAAAAATCAGATATAGCATATTCAAGCACTAAGAACATGTATATAAGTCAGATCTAACATCCATCCATTAAGCACTAAGCACCAACAAATAATTCATCTATATTAAAGAACTAATCATATTAACATATAAACACATCAACACATCGCACAAAGCAGAGAAACACAACATATACATGATTCACCCCCACCCTGGGGCTATGTCCACCAACTCTTCTCTTCTTTATTAGATTCTTCAATTAATTACATGCACAGAGCCTCGAAAACCCTACTCTGTAGAGGACAAGAGATCTGTTCAACTCATTATATCCTCCTTCCCTGAGTATATCTAATCACACAACCTTCCTCAGTTTCTTGCAATGACTTGCACTTAGCTCTGCAAGTCTCACACAGTATGCATAAAGCGCTTACAACTCTTGATCATACAGATCCAACTCTAGCACTTAGCCATTCATATCTCTATATCTATATGCTCACTACATTGCCTTAGCATATATTTATACATACAAAATAGGCCTAAGCATGGGTAAACCCATGGGTTGACATTCCCATACCCATTACATAATCCCAAATCCCAAAAAGGGCCCTAAAAGGGGCCAAGATCCTGTGGTCTCTGCTTCATCCTGCGCTCCGACTTCGACAGACTGTTGAAGTCCCAAAATATGTCAATCATGACCAATAATCCTCAAAACTTGGTCAAGGGAAAACAATATCACCATACAATGTTGCCATGGGAAATCTAACTTGGAGGCATGACTCGGACCTAGGGAACCAAGAATGACTCGGGGTAAAACTAGATCGTACGGTTCTCCAATATGGTAAGGACACGTGGCATTGAAGACCGGTAACCTAATTCACCTGTGTTAATCAGAGTCAGGACTTTCATTAAGTTATTCATTATAAAAAAAACTTATCTTGTTGATGCCGAAAAATTATCCAGTATCAACAATTGATGATAAACCTATCAAGTTCTTTCTTTGGATTAGCTTACTCGAAAAAGTCTCGATGCCTAAAACACATCGGGGATCGGGAATATCCTTTAGCACGGTCAGAATGTTTTGTTGAGATCCCTTTAGGTTTTCCCCGATTCTGATAAGCACATCGAGTATCGACTATTGGCTATGTTGTTCCTGAGTCTGTACTAAGGCTTAAAGTACAGTGTCAAGGCATCCGAAAATATGATAATAGTTGATAGAGGATTTCGCTAACCTTGGTGTGAGAAGCTAATGAAGATTCCTACGTTCACGTTGTCTGGCTTCCAACTGTTCCTGGATTACGATGTCTTGTTCAATGGCCATCCATGAACGTTCTAATTCTTCTCGAGTATCAGCAGTTTTAAGAGTCGTATTAAGAAGATTTAATGCTATATTAGTTTGATCGTATATCCCGAGTTGAATATTGGGTTGAATTATTCTGGATAAAGTCATTGAGGAACAGTTAAATTATGGAAATGATTTAGAGAGAAATTT
>ML798929.1:91520-146465 GCA_009831015.1 Picea engelmannii | reverse complement strand
ATAAAGCATTACTATTCTGGCAACGAAAGTTCTCTCAGAGTCTTATGATTTTTGGAAGGAAAGGAAAAGAAAAAACAACTCTAGATCACAAGTATCAGATTTTTCCAAATTTGCGTAAGGTGAAAAAACAGGGGCGGCTCCAATAGGCTATATCTTTTATTTCTTTGTTAACATCTATTTCCCTCGTGTTTTACCGGTTGTCGAAGGGGAATCAGTTGTCAGCAATATCCTTATGCAATATTTTGAAGCCAACAAAAACTTCCTTTTACCGATCCCCATGGAGATTGACACTTAGTGACTGAGGTTTCCCAAGTGGATCTTTTCCTTCTTTGTATTCCTTTCGATGTCGAATCTGAGCATGTCGGGTGAAGTGTTTTGGTTGTTGATTATTTATTCAGGTGTTAATGCCTTTTAAGTCATGGGGTTCATAAGTTCAAACAAACCTGAATAGATTATGAGAATCATGATAATAAGCAAAGAAAAAAAAATTCTCAATACGAAGTCAAATTAGAAAGTGCAAAGATCAAGTGCTACCAAAAATGTAAAAAAATTGACATGGGATTTTTAGGGTGTGTTGAGTGCTCAATAAATGGTGATTTACTAGGTGAAAGCAGAATCTTTGTTCCTACCTCGGCTCGACTGATGCCAAATTTGGTTAAGAACTTAACTGGTTTTTTGTCAGAGCCTCTTTTATCCTTGCATTTTAAATTCCCTAGTTGGTGCATTTTGGCCTGCCTGTGGGGTTTTCAACCTTTATTCCATCTTTGTTTCTTGCAACCCTGACTCAAGCCCCTTTTGAAAAGAGTCTAGTAAATCATTCACTAGCACTAGGCCTTTTAGTCACCCCTATTCACTTGCTACAGTGTTGCTCTGCTGCCAGCAAGCATCCATAGCCTCGACGGATTCACCCCGACATCACAGACCTTTATCCACTGCCAGCGAGCATCCATAGCCCCAATGGAGTTATTTTCATGCCCTCTCCTACTATGCACTCATTTGATATAGTTGATTTTATTTCAGCAGAATTCCCTAAGTGAGTGGGAGAGGAGGACGTTTGTCCTTTGAAAAATGAGATGGTTAAGGTGGAATTTCTTCTAGCTCTGTCTCTAAGGTACATGCAGTCCTTTCTAGCTTATCATATTTCCCTTAAGGTTTTACCAGATCACCTGATAGACACTTCATATTTTTTCCAAGGTTGTTCATTTGTGCAAGTTAGATAGAAGACCTCTTAAAGAAACTGTAGGTCCCCCAACGCTTCTTGTATTGTATGTGAGAAATGAGTCAGGAATAGAGTTCATTATATCACATGAATTAAGGTCAACCATTGTCTTGCTAAACACAATATTCAAAAGTGAAAAATTACAGTAGAAAAAGACAAAACAAAAAATGCATTCCGCAATCGGCCTATCTAAAACAAACATCGTGAAACATAAACACAATTTTTTTATTTTTTTTAATGTAAATATTGTTTTAGGGCTTGGACATTCACCAGGAGGGTGTCAAGTTCACCCCTTAGATTCTGCAGCTGATACATGCCTACCCCAATCTTCTCAGTCACCTGGAAAGGTCCGAGACATAGATTCTGAAACTTAGAATGTTTTCCTTTCAACTCATTTTCTCTGTCCCACTTTAGAACTAAGTCTCCCACTTCAAAATTCTTCTCTTTAGCTTGATGATTATCAAACCACCTTTTCACTATTTACTAATGAGCTATGAACTTTTATTTTTCTTTCTCCCTTTCTTCTTCTAGCATGAGGAGAGTATCAATTCTTTGTTGTATGATTTATGAGGGCTCTCCTCTCAAATCCTAAGTATGTTGAAGAGATGGAAGATATAGCCTATTTGGGAGAATGGCTTCATGTTCGTATACCAGAAAGTATGGGGAATTCCCTATGGATTCCTTGGGTGTCACTCTATCATCCCATAAGGTGTTGTGGAGTGAAGTGTGGCAATTCCTATGGTTGTCTGCAATTGTTTTCTTAAATATCCTTATTAGGTTCTTATTCATTGATTATGCCACTCCGTTACCCTGTGGATAGTAGTTTGTAGAGTATCTTATTATGATTCCTTTATCTAGAGAAAACTCTATAAATAAGGTGGAAGAAAAGTAAGTTGCATTATCAAAAACAAGGATGGAAGCATACCGAACCTTGTGATCAATTGTTGTTCTATTAATTGGATCAGCACCTTCTCATTTACATGAGTCATATGGATGGCCTTTGTCCATTTTGTGAAGTAGTCTATGGTAGTTAGTATGTATCTATGTTATTTTGAATAACTCGGTGTAATTTATCCTATTATATCTAACGCCCATTGCTCAAATGGTATGGAAACAACCACCGGCTGGAGTGGGACAATTTCTCTCTTCTCCTTCCCTGTGCTTATTTGACAAGTTTTACAGTTTCTAGCATATGTGTGAGAATTCTTGAATAGAGTAGGCCAATAATAGCCAGCTCTTAGTATTTTATGAGTAGTGGTGTTTCCTGCAAAATGTCCACCTACAAAACCATCATGGATCTCCTTCAGAACTTTTTCTGCATCATCATGTTCGAGACATCTTAAAAGCACCCCATCACAACTAACATGGAAGAACACCAAATTTATGAGGCAATATTGTGCGGATTTTAACCTGAAGGCTCTCCTTTCCCTAGGGTTTAGGTTTTTTGGTCAAGTCCCATGATGCAGGAGATAATTCAGTTTCTCGTACCAAGGCTCTTGCACTAGGGAGACCTATGAACCTTCACCACACCATAATGTCAATTCATTTTCCCATCTGGGGTCTTCATTTACTTGGTCCTCGACTTCAGTTTCTAGTTTTCATAACCCTTTTCCCTTAACCAGTTTAATAGGTTTTATATCTGGATCAAATTCTTGGACTACTGGCATCTAGTTTCCTCTTCATTCCCCCATTTCCTATTGAGTGAATAGGGATAATACTATAGGGTGAGGCACGATGACTTTGGTATGATATTTAAGGATGTAAGACTTGAAGTGTTTCACGGCCTTGTATACAACATAAGACTGCTTGTCTATAGCATGGTAGTTTAGTTCGGCCCCGTGGATATTAGTGCTCATGAATGATACAAGGGCCTCATTGTTGTCATCATGCTTTTGTGTCAATATTGCAGCTAACGATTGGTCAGAGGTGAAAGTATATAGGAAGAAATCTCTGCTAAAATGGGGACTTAACTATACTACATCCTGAGATATTTTTGTCTTAATATTGTTGAAAGCCCTCTTTCGTTCATCATCCCACTTAAATTAATCATATTTACGAATCATGTTTTTTAAGGGTTTGATAGTTTCAATGAAATCGGGGGTGAATTTTCTCACAAAATTGATTTTCCCGAAGAAAAATTGCATAGCCTTCTTGTTGTGAGGTAATGGAAGCTAAGCTATAGCCTTAATCTATTTCAGGTCTATGTGAATGCCTGCTTGAGATATAATCTGGCCTAACAACTTACCTTCCTCGACACCATAAAACGGTCTTCCTCTGAGACTAGAAATTGATTGTAACCTAAAAAACCATCCAGCAGGAAGAAAATATTAGAGCCCGACACGATCTTCAAGAGTTTCTCTATAGGTGGGACTGGGTAGTTTTCCTTTTCTGAAGCTCTGTTAAGGTTTCTGAAATCTACGCATAGGCGGATCTCCCCGGACGTTTTCCTCTCAGGAACCAAATTTACTACCCATGCCGAGTGTCTAACCTAGAAGATAATTTTGGCATCTAGTAGTTTATTTAACTCCTGACACATGAGAGGTTCCATGGATGGGTGGTACTTCTGGAGCTTCTGTTGGAAGGGTTTCACTTCAGGTTTTAACGGGATAGTGTGTTGAATGATACGAGTATCATACATTTTTAGATCTTGGTAGGACCATGCAAAGACATCTTGATATTGTCTGAAAAGCTTGAGATAAGCCTTCCTTTCCTCTTTAGATATTGTCTTGCTAAGATTTATATTTTTGGGGGTTTTTGGGGTTCCTAAATTTATAGTTTCGTGCATGGGACAAGAACTCCCCACCTTTGTGTTCTTTGATGCTTTAAATCTTTCCCTTAGGTCAAAAATGTTTTCTAAATTGGCTATTCCCTTCGGTATCGTGTGAGACCTTGGTTTGTCAGTCGGTTGATCTGTCTGAGGATTGGTCTCTATTGATTGTTCCTAGAATACTTCATCGTCAATAGCCAAGTATTTAAAATTATCCTAATTGGTCAAAAAGTATATAATCTGTTCATTTCCTTCAAATACCTTCCAATTAGAAATATTGTTGGGCATCGATGTTTTGTAGAGTAACTCCACAGTGAATCAGGAGGCTTCATAATCTTCTAGAGGTGATATACTTGAGGCAGTGGTGTCCATAGAATCAGCAAGAATGTTCTTCGTTCTGGGGATCACTATAATGTTGAAGGATTCAAAATGATCTATTAGCCTATGCACTTCCTGTTCGTAATTCCTCAGGTGTGGAGAGTTGCAATTTATAGTGTTCCTTACTTGTCTAACGATGATTTTAGAATCTCTGAAAACCTTCAATTCTTTAATTTTTAATTCTATGGATTTATTTATCCCTTGTACTAAAGCTTCATACTCGGCGGTATTGTTTGTGCATTTGAAATCTAGTATATAGGACATGAAATGTCATTTACCTTTTGTATCAATGAGGATGCACCCTTCCCCTGACCCTTCCTATGATTTAGATCCATCAAAGTATAATGTCCAAAATTGTGGGCAAAACCTATCAGCTCCCTCTTTTTTGTCACTTTCCTCCTCTCCTCCTGTTTGTTCCACGAGTTCTTGACAAAAGAGGGTGTTCTCTATTGTCATCGGAAAATTTTCTTGAAAAATAATTTCAGATTTTTGAGTAATAGGGACATCAAATGATAGGGGGGATAAATTCCCAAAATCAGAGTCACAAAAATAATTGCCTAGCATGGGGAAATCTGTCAATGAGGGTTCATTGATGGTTTCTAAGTCAGTGACAATATGTTTTAGATATCTTTCCCTATCGATATTGATCATATTCATGTGTCCCTTTAATGGAAGCCAAAGGTGAGCCTAGTATGTACTAAAATATCCATTTAACTTCTGGGACCAATATCGACTTAATAACAATTCATAAGATTTTGGGATATCTACTACAATGATGTCAATTAATTGCACAAATTTAGGGTGTGTCTCTATTCTGATCATTACATCTTTGATCTCTCCCATAACATTCACTTGGGTTCTATCTAGTTGTATAACACATTTATCTCTTTTGAGAGGGACTATGTTTAATTTTTTGCAAATAGAAATGGCATGACATTAGAGGATGCTCTATTGAAGAATTCAAATGTTAAAAGGAATAGTGGGACAAAATGTTTTCCTTTCTTATCTTCAGAGCAGGCATTCACATTTGGTTTATTCCTTATATCTATGGGAGTTAGACTTTCTCCTTGGTCAGTGCTTGTTGTAGAATTTTCTATTGATTTCAATGCTTCTAACAGAAAGTCCTTATGATGAGGGATTCTACATATGTCCATGACCGATATGTTTTCTTTCAACTTTTTCAAGTCTTCTACTATGTTGTAGTCTATCTTGGGGGATTCTCATGTATGGATGTTTATATTACTACTTCGGGGAACAAAATATGTGTTTAGTCACTCCTTAGGGTCTCTAAGCCTGCAATACTTCTAAACTTCCACCGGTAAGAACACTCTGACACACCCACCATTGTCATCATTTATCAAACATTTATGTGTGTCTATGTGGTCGATGATCCACTTCAAGAATTCAATACAGGGGAAAAAAGGGGTTCTTCTCGACACCATATGCAGGTATGATCGTCGGATGTTCGGGAACACTTCGTCGCCAAGAGCTTTTACATGGATCATTGTGTGGGATATATTTTGGGTATTCCTCCTAGATGATTTTTTTGAAGAGTTATCCCCACTGTGGGAGTGCCATATTGGACCCCATGCTTACCTCTGTATATCTAAAGGATGGAATCTGAATAAAAACCTTCTTCGTTGTTGTTTTGATGACAGTTTTCGGTCTCTAAGTGTATTCCAATTGTTTTGTGACCCATGGAGAGGAGCCTTTACCTACGTCAGGTTCTTTCAGCTTCAACGCCCTCAACAATCATCTAGTGGTTGGATTTCTTGGCAGAATTGTTCCTGCAACTCAAAATAAAATTTTAGAGACTGTGTAAAGAAAACAACTAGATAAAAAATATATGAACTGTAACCATGTAAAATCCACATACTTGGATACATACCTGTAAAGATTGTTAAACATGGTTATTTTGATACTCATGGGATCTTTGTAGTATTCAAATTACTTTTCTTTCTTCTTTAGATGCTCTGAATTTCCTTGTGCACAGAATGATTTTGTTTACAACAATTCGAGAGAATTTAAACCAGTGAAGAATTTACCGTGTCACATCAACCATTCAATTCGGGTGATGAGTGAAATTTAAAAAGATCTTTCATCAAATTGACATAAATTAAATTAATCATAGGTTGACAAAGGAGGCGTGGGGGGTGATGTGGTCTATCGATTATTTAAAATGATTGTTTTGATTGGCGCACGAGGTAGAAACTAATGCGGGATTTGGTATTAATTAGATCCTTAAATGCCCAAAATATGATCGTATATAATGCTAAAAAATTCCATCGTGTCTCTCTCTCAATGGATGGATCAGGGATTGGGAATGTGTTATGAACATTTTCATTGATGTCCTTCTACAAAAATCTCCGACACCGATCAATATGACCATACAATTCTTTCATGGGAAAGTTGACTCAGAGGCATGAGTCGGACCTAGGGAACCAAGAATGACTCGGGGTAAAACTAGACCGTATGGTTCTCCAATCTGGAAAAGACACATGGCATTGAAGACCGGTGACCTAATTCCCATGTATTAATTAGATTCGGGAGTTTCATTAAGTTATTCGTTCCAAAACAAACCTTAGCTTTCCGATGTTGTAAAAGTATCCAACATCGACAATCATTGATAAACCTATCAAGTGCTTTCCTCAGATTAGCTTCCTTAAAAATGTCATAATGTCGAAAATGCATCAGGGATCGGTGATTGGGAATATCCTTTAGTGTATTCATAATGTTTTGTTGAGATCCCTTTAGGTTTTCCCTAATTTCGATAAGCACGTCGAGTATCGGCTATCGACAATATCTTTTCTTTCTTTGTTAACGTCTATTTCCCTCGTCTTTTACCGATGTCGAAGGGAAATCGACTGTCGTTGATATCCTTATGAAAGATTTTGAAGCAAAAAAAAAAATTCCTTTTGCCGATGTCGATGGAGATCGACACTTGGTGACTAAGGTTTCTCGAGTGGCTTTATTCCTTCTTTGTATTCCTTTCGATGTTGAATCTAAGCGTGTCGGGTGAAGTGTTTTGGCTGTTGACTCTTTATTCAGGTGTTAAGGCCTTTTAATTAATGGGGTTTCATAATTTCAAACAAACTTGAATAGCTGATGAGAGTCATGATAATGAGAAAAGACATAAAATTTCTCAACATGAAATCAAATCAGATAGTGCAAATATCAAGTGGTACCCAAAAAGTAAAAAAATTGACATAGGCTTTTTAGGGTGTGTTGAGTGCTCAACACAACCCTAACTTGAAATAATCATAACTTTGTACTTCTAATGAATAAATATTTGAAAATAGTACATAATATTCTTCAGTTCCTTTTATGAAATTCCTCCATATTTCACTACTTGGAACCTCCTAGAAAACGAGTTATAGAAAAAATGGCATAACTTGTTACATTCTAGCTTATTCTAGAGAGCGAACTTGTAGAGTGTTCCCCGCACAAAATATTTGTTGTATGGATCTGAAACTAGTACACAAAATATTACAGACTGTACTCTAACCAATACATTTTTTATTATCTAATTTGGATATGTTATGATGCAATTATGACATTTTTACCCGAAACATGTCTTTTAGACTAGTTTTAGGACTAGCCACAAACCCTATTTTCCACAGAGTATTACTCCCAAAATCAAACGAACCACAAGATGATTTTTTTATCACAATTACTTGGACATTTTTGCTCAACGACCTCCATATTTTGTTATCTGAATCATTGTATAAAAAATTTATTGCGAAAATGGTGAGATGACCTATAAATAACATACCTTAGAAAACATCATCAAAATACTTTATCGTCCCTTGAATTTTGGCCTTGTTTACTTCACCTTCCCTCTGAAATTCGCCTTAGATATCCTTTGGTTACCTTAGTCACTTGTATATATTCAATATGTTCAATTGATACAAATGAGACACCCTTTCTCTCTTATTTATACTCTCCAAGAAGCTTCCTCTAGAAGTATCCACTTAACCACTTTGTCTACTTAGCCACTTTGTCCACTTAACCAACTTTGTCCACTTAGCCACTTTGTCCACTTAACCATTTTGTACACTTAGCCACTTTGTCCACTTAACCAACTTTGTCCACTTAGCCACTTTGTCCACTTAACCATTTTGTCCACTTAGCCACTTTGTAAACTTAACCAACTTTGTCCACTTAACCACTTTGACTACTTTATTATTTAAATGTTTTTTCTTTACTCAAAACTTCTTGTTGCAGCTAAATTTTATATAATTATTCAATTCATAGATTCTTTTCCATTAACTAACTTCTTGTTGCAACCACTTTATTATTTAATGTATTTCTTGGTCAACCACTTTGACTATTCAATCTTCTCATCACAACTACTTTACCATAATTACCAAACTCACAATTCTTGTTGCAAATAATTTATTTTTAATTATTTTCTTAATGCAACAACTATACCCATGATTAACGCCTAGTTTAAACCACTTTGACTAGTCAACTTCTTCTAGGATTTTCTAGAGTGATTTGACTTCTTTCACCTTCTAGGGTGTAACACCCTTGTTTACCCCAGCTTGTAATTAATCATTAATCATATTCACCATGCTATGGCCTGGGAACAATATAAATGTATTATTGTTTGACTTGAAAACAATTGACTGTGGAGGGGAAGCCTTGAAAGTACTGGCCATGATATCACTAGAGGATAGAATGTGAAAACTATAAGAGAGGGTTCATTATATGGAATGACCCCAAATTTCCCTTGTTGAGGATAACAAACCTCCTCTGGTTCCAAAGGAGGAATCGATTAATGAAGAAAGGACCGGTGGTTGAACCATCAACCACCCCCATGAATGGAAGCATGGTCTAGTTGCAGAAGGTCAACCCGAAGTAACACAGGGTCTTGCAAACCCAGATTGACCTGAGTGTCCTTTTGATAGAAGGAACATGATAGGAAGGATAACCTTCTCAAGGAAGGAAGTGTGTGCAAGGCATGAAAATAATAAAAAGGGAAGATAAGAGAACGCAGTAAGCTCTCTAGTGGAGAACGAGACCTGAGTAGAAGGTCACAAGCTTGATGATGAGGAAGCATCTGATAAACCTCACAGAAGCTATGAAATATAAATGACCTTTGAGAATTGGCATAAATTCCCTAGTGATATAATGGCTTGGAATGGGAGTGGCGAGAGCACTGAGAATAAATTCCTTTGAGCCTATGGTTGGGTGGAAAGGCAGACGCCCACATTCAATTATTTGGGTGCAAATTGTAATAGATAAGTGTTCTCATATCCTATGCAATTGGACTGTAATTGTAGATTAAATTTGGATATCCTATGAATCTTGCAGGGATGTGCATGTTTTCTTGATGGTTAGATTGTATCCCTTTATCTTTACTTGATTGTGTGGTTAAAAAAGTAAGGAACTATGTGGTTTGTATATGTAAATGTTCAATCTCTGTAGTGGCTCAAGTTTAAGCAGATGAAATATGAGTTCATTGACCTTGGACATAGTTTCCCCATATGCATGTTGATACTCCCAGTTGTTTCTGTCTCCTGGGGAAAGTAGAGATTGTTAAGCTCAGGATAAAGAGCGCAAAGCATGCACCAATTCTTAAGTCCTTTAGAACTGATGAAACTCAGGAAGGATATCAAGATTTAAGTCTCTAAAGGGAATATCCTTTTATTTTGGAAAGACATGCGAACAAGATCCATTCAGGAGGACCCAAGGTCTGTCACAATCATTGGATTTGGAGAAGGATCCTAGGTTTTAACTCCTCAACTCCTTCAGTCTTCGTGAGTTCGAAGAACTTTGGTATTTTTCATAAGGGATAAAGATCCTCCAAAGTCCCGAAGTTCGAAGTTAATCTGGGCCGTAGATTTGAGGATTCTCGAGAACTATCCCAACCGTCGAATCTATGATGTGGTCAACCCGACGTTGACCGCTTCGGGAGGATAGGGGTGTTGTAACATCAAAACCTCTCAAAGGAAGGAGTCACAAAGTAATGTGGACATGGATCTAAGTATCCTTCTGGATCCCTCTCAGTCATCGATGTACAGGGGATGTGTGGCGCTAGATCCTTTAGTTCAGAGACTGAGCATTCCGAGGAATTTGAGGGCTGGTGTGTCGAAAATCTCCAAAGCCCGAAGTAGCAAGAGTCGTCGATTTGAGGACACTTCGATACTTTTCCCAACCATCATATTTGGGTTGTGGTCATCCCAACGCTGACCAACTCTAGGAGAAAATAGGAGTTTGCATTGCAAAACTCCCAAAGGCCAAAGTCGCAAAGTAAAGTTAGTCGTGGATCTATGGATCCACGTGGATGGATCTCGATCATGATATTTGAGGGATGTTAGAAGGTTGTCTGTCTAGTGTGACATGGAAATTAGACATCATGAGGGTGATGTGGACCCATGATCGATGTGCCACATGTCAGCTCGATCTGTTATTTCCATAGACCCTATATGCCTATTGGAACATGACACAAGTCAACCCTATCCCTTCTAGGTGTCAGCCCCTAGTATGTGCCCTCCTAGCCAAAGTGGTTGGTGAAGTGACCAGAACTCTAGGAGTCCAGAACTTCGGTACTCTGGACGGTTTGTGGTGTAGCGAACTCTGGGAGTCCGGGACATTGGGACTCTGAAGGATTTGGGGTGTAGTGTAATAGAGGGACCCAAAAGACCCAAAGGTTGGAACCATGTGGAAATATTATGAGACTTTGAGAGTTCAGGACTCTGTAAGGTCTCTTGCATAGAAAATAAGGAGGTGTTTAACACTGAAGCATCAAAGCACTAAAGTGTCGAAGTTCTTGTTGGTTTGCGGGTTAGACGCCTGTGTGTTAGATAAATATTGAGTCCAGACATGGGATTGGATGGTGGATGGACTTCCAATGTGGATGAAGGAACCTAGAGAGAATATGTGCGAGGTGGATTCCCATGGACGCCATGTGGACCTCAATAAATGAATGCCCGAAGAACTTTGGAAAGCCATAACTTGTAAACCAAAGCTCAGATTTGAGCCTGGTAGCAGTCATTAGAACGCTACGGGTAAGTAGAAGAGAATGAAGACCTTGAACGAAGGATTTGAGATGTTAAGGAGAGAAACATTTGATTCCCCATCCCTAGGAAAGTTACTCAGGGGTCAGGTGTGTTACAAATTGGTATCAGAGCACGGAAATAACACTTGGCCTACTTGGTCTCATGCACGAGTTGCATGAAAATAGTTTTGGAGGAATTTAAGGGGTAACACCTTATCTTACCACATTCCTAAGAGGTTTAGTCAAACCTCTACCAAATAGAGGAATGAAACCCACTGTTGTTTATAGATGTTTTGGTGTTTCCAAATAAATAAGATGACTTCACTATGAAATTGTACGTGATGTTGTACAGTCGTAAGATTTGGTCACCAAGGCTAAGATAAGCTTGTGGAGAATATTATGTCCAAACATAAATTTTATGCATAAATTCCTTGAGTAGAAGGATGTAGATTAAAATACAATTGGGGTTTTACCCAACGAGATTGAATCATGCTAGTCAGTGGCAAAGGAATCCTATCATTTCTTTGGGAAATGATACTTGATCCTATAGGAGTGGGATTATGCTGATGGGCACTAATAGCAAGACTTGGATGTGAATGGATCGAAAGGATCCGTAGCAGTAATAATTATTTCTTTAATGAAGGGTTAAACCTTGTATATGTGTATAATCCCTTACGATCAGAGGAATGAGTCTGGTGACCATTCTCTGAGAAGGGATAGCATGTGAAGCTCTCGGGTTTCGAAGGGAACTAAGAAACGAATTTTGTTTATGTGTACAGGAATTGTTGGGAAGGGTTTTTTCTAATAAAGGTGATAAATAGAGTTGTATAAATATAGAGTGATTGAGTGAGAAATCACATCAACCTCCCTTGTTTGGTGGATAGGAAACTAATCTGCCAGAATTCTCGTGAGAGGAGGAGAGTTGCCTCCGTCCCTGAATGTTTTTTAACAGAAGAAAGAATTCTAGGTGTAATGGTTAAGATTGATTTTGACCTAAAGATACTCTGGATTTCTGAACTAGAATACTTAGTAAATAACATAACTCGAAATTGCATTTGGGATTTAAGGGAATAGTCCAAATGTTATTAGACATTAAAAATTTATTATAATAAGGTAAAATGGTTGATTAAATGTTGATCCTGAATGTGGTAAAGGAAGTGTTGGGGCACTTCTAGAATCCCAACAGGCCAGATTGACATCCAGTGATGGATGGTAGCCATATAGATATAGTTGGACCCTAGTGAAGGGAATCTAGAAAAGGATTTCCTTGATCATAAATTCTGTTGATCAAGACCAGTAGGAAGATATATTGATTGTTTGATCACCTTGGGCATGGTTATAATTTCCTAGACTGTATTTATGAGTGGGAAATGTTTTCATAAAAGTTGATGCAAGAGTGTTTTATTGCTATTTGTTATCGCATAGAAAGGGAAACATAGCTATGACTATGTTTGTTAAACTGCCAGGTGGATATCTTGTGAATGACTGCAAGCTCTCAACTGAGAGGGAATCTCAGTGTTGAGTGTCCATATGAATCTTTTCATAAGGATGGTATCAATATAATTGGAGGAGGATCTGGAAGTTTGATATGTCCATGTGCATGTATGACATGGAAAGGGTGCAAGCAATGAGCTTGCATGATGAATGTTTGGCTAGGTTTGTATGTGTTTGAATGCATGGGTTAATGAATTGTGAGGCTTCTTGTCATGAAGAATGATATTAATAGCAATTAGGTATGAAATATATTAAATGTCCAAATGATGCACATGCATGATGTAAGGATAAATATATACTAAAGGCGCAATATGGCTTCCTTGATGATTGATATGTAAGGCAAGAATTGCACTTGCCAAGATTAAGTGAATACCATGGATGCACGGTTGAATCAATTTTGAAGAGTCATGTAATTTATGATTTGAATGATAGCTTAAGGGGAATGTGCTCCATTCCCTCAAGAAAGAGTAGTATAAATAGAATAAAGAGTGGACGAGCAAGGATGCTTTGTTTTCATGGTAAGAGGAAAATTATTATGCCTTCGAGGGTCACATGAGAATGATTCTGAACAATCATGAGTTAACTAATTTTAAAATAGAGATGTAGGTGGGTTGTGAAATATACCTATGGTATCTATACATAGGCTTATGATTATACATATGTTTAATCACATCATGGATGTAAGTTAACAAAACCAGAATATGTGTGGATACATAATTTGGATGCATGACAAAGATGGATGTTTATATTCCTTATGAAATATTTGGTACCCAACTAAATCCAAATCAAGGTTGGGGCTATCATAGATAGTGAAGGATATGTAATAAGGAAGTTTCATTCTGAAGGAGTTCTCTGTCAAGGAACTTTGTGAAGACTCTGTCAGGAGAACAAACTCACAACCTTATCGACTATTGAGAACTAAGAAGTGAGCTACAAGATTGTGTGTGTGTGTGTGTGTGTAAGAATCATGGATCAAATTTTGAAAAACATCATGTAATCAATAAAAGACTAATAATGAATCTTGACCATTCTAATAATCGAATGGTAGCATGCAAGATGCATAGGTTCATGATTCATTATGGACAAAAGGATTTTCTATTAAAGCATGATGATGTATCCTAAGAGTTAGGATGATCCTAACCGAGGTTGCTCAAGAAAAGAGAAGAAAGATCACAATAAGAAGTAGATTGCATAAGTAAATGGGGAGAAAAGGAGGAACACTTTTCTCACCCTAAGAACCCTGAATTGTGTAACAAAATCCTAGGATTAAAAATGAAGTTGTGGAAACTAGTACAGCTGGTAAAAGGCAAATAAACCCCCTAATTATGATTAAAAGAATAAATGAGTATGTTTGATTGAATAGGCTTGGTTGACTCCTTGATTAAGAAAAGGCAGTGAGTCCTTAGAGATAACTCAACTTGGATGAAAAGTCCCAGGTGGTGTATAAACAATTGCAAGAAAGGGAGATCCCTCAATTATTTTCTTGCTGAGTATTATGTTTTCTCTGGGATGAGAAAGATGGTACGCTAATGAAAGTAAAAGGTTTTGACACCATAGTGATGATGGTTGTATTTTTGTAGAATTGAGATCTATTCGTGTTGCACTCATGGAAACATTAAGGATAATATGATGAAGTGCATAAAGATATGCTAGGACATGTCTGAAATTTTTTTATTGCCTTAATGTTATGCATGAAAATTTGAAAGGTAGTTGTATGCCATGGATACCCAAGTAGATTATGATTTAGGAAGAAAACCCTGATCAAATCAGGTTAATCAAGGACCTGACAGAGGAGATGACTGTGAGCTAGTCATCGAAGAGAAAGTTGATCTCAGTCATCAGATCGACTTCAATATCCACTGGAGTTAATGAATAAAAAACCAGTCATTCAGTTAGATCGGCGGTCAGGGATCATTGCAGAACACAAAGGAAAAATTAATGGACATACTAGTTCACGGTCTGTAATCAACCAAAATCGTTGATCTCGTCGGAGTGGAGGATCAATGACCCTGATTAAAAGAGTTAGGCGAGCACTTTTCAGATTGCATAGGTTGAACTCTCCACTAAAGAGAGAGCATATTAGGGTTCTACAATCGCTGTGAACTGCCAATATGTGAACGATTGGGGGTGAACCTGCAAGGAACCCACGCATTAATTCTACATAAACTCATACTATGATTGGGTTCTGTGGTTGAATTTATCAAATCAAAGCTCTGAATTCTCTGTCAAACACTTCTGTGTTGGAATTATTATTATCTGGAAATCATGTGGTTTAAAATCGATCGATGGCTAATATTGACGACCCACGATCATTGCAGGGATTGAATATGCACACGGGTTAACGTTGAGACTTATAACCGTAATTTAAACTCAATATATCATTTTTTTGAATTTGGGATCCGATCGTAGATCGAACGACCCATATTCATTGCGGAGATTGGGAGGAGAGTTAAACCGCGAGCTAGTTGAGGTTCTACAATCCCTTGTTGTATTTGGATATAGGGGAAGATAGATCTACACCATTTATTCATAGACAAGGGATTAAGCTAGGATCATAGCGCCTGGATACAGGAGATGAAAGGATAGCATCTAAAAAGAATAGATCTGAGGTCACAGGTCTCGATCGCATGGAGAGGAAACAGATTTCCTTTGGGCCAGTCAAGGAAGATAGAGTTTATCACTTTGTGTTAGACTATGGTTGCGGGGACTGGTTCTATGGGAATAAGTGTGCTCATAGTTAGCACATTGCATGGAATTGCTTCGAGGAAATGCATGTTTTCATAAAGGGAAAAAAATGGACCTTCCATTGAGGAAGGAGGACCTTTCGAAGTTTTACTTACATTGTATGGGTGTCAAAGAAAAGAAAATTTGGGTGGCCATGAGTGTGGGAGCCTTGGTTACTAATGAAGAAAGAATGCTTGGGTGCATTCAAGAGAGACTTATAGTTTCATGTGTGCCAAATTGGGATCATGATCAACCTATAGCAGGAAGCACAATCCGGCTGCAATAATGAACAAAAATGAATAAGCCATATGGTGAATATCTTCGCTAAGCTCCAACACACCATGGAAAAGTGCTTGTCATAAAGTGTGGAAAACTTGAAATCAATGCAAGGGTACATTGGGTATGAATGTGGCCACGAATGTTGGCACATCCATTAAAGTCAATTGATATCTGAATTACATTTTGAAAATTTTGTAGGCTGAAATGATGTATAGGTAAGGGATGGTGTTTCCTTTCATGTTTTGCAACTGTTAAAAATGCACAAGTTAAGAAAGGTTGTGACGACATCTTAAATGTGGTGAGAATATATATATATATATATATATATATATATATATATATATATATATATATATATATATATATATATATATATATATATATATATGTATGTATAAACATGAGAAACTAACAATTTGTTTGGTTGTGTAAAGAATGAATTGCATGAAGAAAGAGTCTTGGATATGGCAGTATTGTAAGCCCATAAGGAAGAGCAATTGCCTCCTGAGCTAAAATTTTATGGGGAGGAAAGTCCCATGCTTGTGAATTTTTTCTCTGTGTGGAACAAATATGGAAAAACAAAATATGGAATTGGAAATCTGTAGGTGACATATTTGCAATAAAATTTTGAAATTCAAAATTTATGATGATGTCTCATGAATTTTTGTTTACTTGTGATACAGGTGAGAAGAAACGATTTTTCCAAAAAGGATAGATGAAGGCTGGAAAACTTAAAATCATGAAAAATGGATATTATTGAGTCATGAGAACCCCGTGGTAAGCCATGATCGCCTAGAATATGTTTTGTTGAGGTAAAAAAATCCAGAGGAAGACTGAGGGACACCTCGAATGTAAGGCTCAATGAAGTCTCTAGAACTCTTCTTGTGTGAAAAATACTTGGCAAGGAAAGATGGATCTCCTGAGGGGTTGTATAGAAGAGAAGGGGATGCTTGAGCCTGGGGCTGGAGGGTGAGTGACTGCAAGGAAGAGGATACTTTGATAATTCTTATAAACTATTGATTGGGGTCATGCACACAATGGGTATGTCAAGGAAAAACAATGAGCCAAGATAACAAGACAACCATGTGGATGCAAATCTACGAACTACATAGATAAGTATTGTGCTAGATGTTATCACTGAAATTTCGTCTGCAAATGGTTACAAGAATTCAGCATCGTCAAACAGTTATGAATTAATCCATGGACCTCAATTAACACAAAAGAAATCATAAAGGGTCAAAAACTATACAAAGTAGTAAAAAATTGAAGGGCGATATGAACACACTAGGCACGCACGCACATGCACGAAACAGAAATGCAAGATTCATGCACATGTGCACGATGCGTGAATGTTGTCGCAAAAATCCACGCACCTGAGAAATGACGCATTTATGAGAGTGGTCGGCCTCCCACCCACTTTTGGTTCAGCTTCCAAGTTGATTTGACACTCAAATCTGGACTGGATTCGACTGGATGGTTGGTCAAAGACCTAGAAATGCCCTAATTAGCCTCTTTACACACTACAAACTAGTTGAACAATAGCTCAAAGGAATGATATAAAAAGGCCATGGATACACTTCATTTTTCAAGGAATTTCATAGAAAAGTTATGATGCCACTATTCTCTTGAAGACTCTTCTATCCTTGCCAAGAGTATACTTGCATCATTGCTTTGGGGCAATCCATCTCACCCCTTGAGTGGATTAGCAAAGAATTCTTTCACCATTTTCATTTTCATTTTCAAAGTTGTAAGAAGAGCTTACTTGTGGGGGTCCAAGAGCCCTCCCTTGGAGGAAGAAGGGACTCATAGTCCCCTTACTTCTCGGTTTTGTCTTTCACTAATATCAGCCTTATCATTGGTGACATGGGTCTCATTATTATTCTTTTTGTCTCTATGTCCCTATGCTTATAAATTTAGTTGTTGTTTTATTTCTTAGTTTAATTCTTAGTTGTTGTTTTATATTTCTTTTTCTAACCCTTTTCCTTGTAATTGTCCTGCTCAGCAAACCCAACTGAGCTTGCAAGCACCTCTATTTTGCTCACTAAGGTGACAAAAGAGGTGCAACAGATTGGCGACTCCACTGGGGAAAGGTATCAATTTCCTACCCCATTTGGGTTTTTCTAGCTCTTATTTTAGTTTTTTTAACTTGCAGGTGCACTAACTGGCCTATGTTGACCTGCCAATCAGCCAATTCCAAGTTGAATTTGGAGAATTCCATCCAGAATTTTCATTCTCGGTCGTGTGTCACTTGTGTGTGGGTTTTTAGGCCCATAGACGAGCATCGTGCACACATGCGCTTAAACCACAGTTATGTTCTGTGCACATGTGCTTGTTGACTCTTCTCTGTCTGCGCACATGCGCTCTGTGCACCTCTGTCTCCACTGAGACCCACGCATCTGTGAAAAAAATCACATTGTAAAGTTGTTGAGATGTGGGGAAGGCCATTTTCCTTCTTAAAAATGATTTCAAGCATGTTTTAAAGCTTCCCACACTTAGTCCCCCCATCATATAAAGGGGTTAGTCAAAACACATAGGCACTTAGGGAGTTAAAATCAATTTCCTCTTTTGCTTTCATTTTCGCCACATGGATGGCTTGTTTTGACTCACAATACAAGTTGGAAATCATTTTTAATCACATTTAACTTGCATTGGGACTAGAAGTTGGATAGAAATCGCTTAGTATGCTCTTCTCTCATGCCTCCAAGCGATCTTGAGAATTAGAAAAAGATTGTGAAATGATTTCATCTCCCTTGAGAACATTAAAACCTTTAGGAGAGGACAATATCCCTTCTTGGGACTCCTCTTACTTTTTTTTTTCAAACACATCTTAATATTGTAATGGGCCCATACATGCCCACACGCTACAAAGATAGGATAGTGTTGAAATTTTCTTTCCTAGATCAAATCACTAGGGAAGTTTAAAGGTTTTGTAACGGGCCCATACATGCCCACATGATCAATCTAGGATAGTTTCAAAGATTTTCTTAGATTACATCACAATAGGGAGTTAAAGGGATAGTAACGGACCCACATGTCCACATGCTAGCTTCCTAGGGACTTTTGAATTATGCAAGGTTGTACCAAAGGCACTTAGTTAATTAGGTAATCAACACTTGTAAGGACCAAGTGAAGTCCACATGCAGCAAGGTGACATCTAATTCACTAAAAATTGGCACACTTCCACTCACACACAAAAGTCACTTATCACTCACATAGCTTCTTCTTGAAACGTGGAGGTCAAAGTAAGTTTCCTCCAAAGGGATTCCGAAAACACCCCACCCTTTTCTTGATGACACTATTCACTCCCATTTTAATTCAATGAGGTTGGTTCACACCCCCAACCTCTCAAAACAACTACATCTAAATTTTTTCTAAAATCTCACTAAGTTTTCCTCCACAAGAGGTGCCAAAAGAAATTTTTTAGTCTAGGTAGGATTTCAGGGATAGGCATCCAAATAACTGCCCATTATCGGGTTCTCACATTGTAAAAACCATAGAAGTTGTCAAATAGGGAACTGAAAATCCTCCAAGTCAAGTGTTCCTAACACCATAAGGTAGGGAGATACCCATGAAGGGTTGAAGGCCAAGGTCCAGTTGTTCTGTGCGTCCCCCCTTGAGGCACCCACCTCTTGGACGAGATCCATCCCGTGACCCATTTCTTAGGCTGAAAATCTAAATGTCGCACTTTGACCAAGGTACCTAGTGACCAAATTTTAGGACATCTACCTAGGTGGAAATTGTGGGCTACAATTGCACCTTGATTGGATTTTGTGTGGCTATTGGGAAATATTGCTAGATCTTTCGGGATATGCCCCCTTTACCCCTCATTATAACCAATTATTTCATCCTTCACTAGTTTCTCTTCCGGTGACTTCAGAACCCACTGGTGAGTACTATTGGAAGGTCCAATGCTATTTGAGAGGAAGGAAGTTACATCTTCTAGGACACGAGCATTTTTTTTTTGATTCCCCACATGGAAAAAATCCACTTATCCACATATATGCTTCCTTTTCAAAGCATTTTATGTATGATGCACTCCTGACTACATTTTGATTCAGATATATATAAATTGTGTAAAGTTCAAAATTGCAACACAAAGGCTCTTGTTTCTTTATTACTCTCACCACCATTTGCACACATTCACTCAGCTAGATGGACATCATAGGGGACCCACATAATCCTCGTCATTCACGACGCTTGCTAAACCTCCCTCCTATCTTAGGGGGAGTGTCTGGTCTTTCCCACTCTTTGACACCACCTTCACACACTCCTATGAGTGCTACTGTTTTAGGATCAACTTTGCTTGGTTCCACATTACTTGGGTCCACTTCCCAAGGTCCTTCGTCCACTCTCTCTCCTTTACACGGAAGCAGGGGACCCACTTCCTCTCAAGGGGGAAGTACCAACCCACCTAGCCCCCCTCAAGGGTCAGGTTCACAACACGCTCACACCATGGATGGAGCTAACCCTCCCCCTCCCCACTACAAATGTCATATTTGGCCTCTCTCAACATACCGGATCTAAGCAAACTCATCAACGATCCTATATTTCATAACTCCACATGGCCTGCAATGCCCACCAAACTACCTTCAAACATACCCAAGTTTGATGGGAAGGCAAGAAATGACCCTTCCAACCACGTCATGAATTTTCACCTCTAGTGCTCTTCCAATAGCATTATGGATGATTCCATTAGACTTTGATTATTCCAACGCACACTCACTAGCCCATTAGCCAAATGGTATATAGAAGAAAAATCAAGGTCCCATGCAACTTTTGAGTCCTTGGCCAAAGCATTCTTAACCTTCTTCCAATTACCAATCCCCCACGACAATGGTCTAGAACTACCCTCTAATTTCAAACAAACCTCAGCCACACATATCGTTGATCACATTCACGAGTGGTGTAGGTGACATAGTTTGTGTAAAGCAGAAACCACCAAAAAACAGTGTCTTGACTGGTTTCTTAGATCACTCATCTCTCTCCTCGGTAAGGATGTAGCTTCCACCTTCCCTCAATCTGAAGAGGAAGCCATCAGTAAGGCTCAAAAGTATGACCTCATCTATGCACAGTCCGGGTACTTATACATTGTACTTCCTGATCTTCCAAAACCTGTGCCATTTGGCCAAGACAAACCTGGGATGTCTCACTCAGCAGACAGACTAATTGGAAGCACCACTCACCACGGTACACAACCCCAACCACCACCAATGTATGGCACACCCCAATACCCGCTGACATATGGGGGCACTTCTTATTACCCCCCACCCTCTTATCAACAACCATACCCTGTTGCTATGCCTCCACCCATTAGTGGGCCACCGCTGGCACCCCCCATACACCCACCTATTCAAACGAGTTCTGGTACCCCCTCTACCTCAACTTATAGTACTAGCAAAAGTACTACACCTTCCTATGTACCTTACAGATCGTTACCACCACAGAATTTGTACTTCCCATTTCTTGGCCCCCCACAACCCATGGCTCCCCCACATCCTCATGCTGGGGTGAATTTTGTTCAACCCTCTCCCATTCAACAATATCAAAACTTCGAATAGATGAATACGGAAAATCCAACCCATCCATCGAACAATGCCAAAAATAAAGGATGAAACAAGAACAACAACAACCCAGGTCAAGGCGGGAATCAACCCCAGCAGAACCAACCCACTGGGTGCAACCAGAACCAAGGGAATCAGAACCCCCAGGGGGGAAATACTAATAGGTGTCAAGGGAGAAATAAAAATACTATTAAAACCAACTTCCCTTGTGCCCTTTGTGGTGAGTTCATCTGTTACACTCATCATTTCCCCCAAATCGCTGATTTCAAACGGTTGAAAGACTCAGGAAGTCTACCCCATCCTCCAGCACCGCCTGCCCCTCAATAGACACCACAACAATATGTGCAACAACCCCCCCCTGTCGTGCTGCAGAATCCTATTCCACACCAAGGTACGATAAACACACAATAGGACATGCAACATCCCCCAGCTCAGGTGGAACCATACCTCAACCCAAACAATCCAGCAGATCGCACGATCCTCCTCACTAGTGAGGAAGAAATCCTTCTACAAACACGTAATCGTCAGTATCATGCACCCACTGAGTCTCCTCCCATCCCTCCAGAGACAAACCCTACACCGACGGGACCCCCGTTGGTGATTCCTCACCCTACCTTCAAGCCACCTCTTCGCATCCCTCGCATCCCATTGCATGGGAATTTCCACAACCCATAGGCTAGGGCAGGTCACAATTACAGTTTGGTTGACAACTTAGCACAATCCTTGACTACCATGTCAGTTTTGGAGGTCCTCCAGACATATCCCACTCAGTAGAAATCATTACTTTCTGCCTTGGGGGCAGTCGACCCCGCAGATACCCAACTCATTACCTTTGATCTCGACAACGGAGAACCTCGCCTTCCCTCCTTGATCACTTTTCAAATACCAGTAAAAATATGAAACATCACAGTTCATCGATGTATCATCGATGAAGTTGCATCTACATGCATCATGTCCAAATTTGTATGGCAGAAACTTGGTTCCCCGGAAATCATACCCTCTTCCATTACCTTACGAGCTTATGACAGATGACCAACATCTCTTGAAGGGCTCTTCCAAAATGTCCACATAGAACTCGAGGGAAAGACTATTCTCATCGACATTGAAGTTATCCATGCCCCACTCGATTATAATATCTTGTTCGGTCGTAGCTACATGTATGCTACGAAGGCAGTTGCCTCTTCCATCTTTTGGACAATGATGTTCCCCCGCAATGGGAAGATAATTACCATTGACCAAGTCTCACATTACAAATCTAACCCATCTACCAACATCGATAACATCCTTCCCCTCATCCATACGATTCCTGATGCCTACCCACTCATCGAGATGGGTCCTGAAATTTTCAAAGATCCATCATTGTTAGGAACTTACCATGGAGCACCACCTCTCCTTCATCCTTCCAATCAAGTATGTGTCGTATCATCTAACGGAACTCACACCGAGGATACCCTTCCTCCTAGGGAGGCTTCTATCATATCTGACATCCCTCTAGTCACAAAACTTCCCCCTCACGAGCCTCTTGCGAACTCGTCAACCCCACCAGTCCATGATTCCACCTCTCCCCAAGGACATATCCCAGTTTGGGAGACAGTTCCCCAAGCCATCACTCAAATCCCCTTTGTTTACCCTCCCTTGGGAATCGAAGCTTTCCAAGTAGCAACAACTCTTACCCTCCCAAATACGGTGTTAGCAATCCTAGTTTGGAATTTACATCCACGCGAGATGGTCCCTCGACCATCTCTTCCCCACCAAACGAAAGGAATCCCAATGACGATTCCCATATTTACTCCCATCATATGCCCTACATCCCCACTCACTTCCCCCCTTGCCACATCTGGGGGCAGGAGAAAGAAAAAGGAGCCCACAACTCCACTTCCTCTGCGCATCCAACCCCCTTGCGCACTATGTGAGAAAGATGGACACCAAACCAACAACTGCCCATCCCTACCAGAGTTACGGAATTTGATTACTCTCAATCAAACTCCCCCATCACTTGCCTCTATAGCCAGTACTGCCACTACCACCCCTGATTCCAGTAGTAAAGGGTTGCGAACCAAATTCACTTGCGCTATATGCTCAGATTATGGCCATTATACCCACCATTGCCCAGCACTACCAGGCTTTCGGCAAAGATTAGCTGCAGTACGCCAAAGCTTCCAGAGCAACCCCAGTCCCGCTACGTCATCCTTACCCAACATCACTGACATCCGTTATGTCACCACTTCAATTAATGAACGTATGATATTACCTTTCTCTCTATGTGAATCATTAAATCATTTTACATACCAGTGTCCTATGATCATTGAATATAGGCAATGCCAATTGACCCTACTTCAATGACCCACGGAGTCAACAGTTGACCTTACCTCATCACTTTCTTCATGTCATTTCTACCGAACTCGAGGCCCTTCCAATGCCTCCATGGTTCTTAGATGACTTATCTGAGGATTCACCCCCCAACCCCCCCAACTCTCCCACTCATTTCCCTACGGAAATTTTACACCCAACTACCATGGGTACTCCTTAGTACTTCAATATTTGGTTTATGTCAAGCGAACCATCGCCAACTCCTTGCATTGTTCCCCCTCCTTCTTCATCACCAGGGGGTAGCCACATGACAACAGTCACTGATATCACTCTTCATGACCCCTTGTATTTCCTTCACTTCCCCTATGATGAGGAAATACTCGAAGAGTTAAACAACCCAGACTACCCATGGGATGTGCTACACCACCGTAAACTCTTCTTTCCACAGGAAACCTCCATGCCTCCTAAACAACACCCCATCTACACAGTCCAAACCATGGATTTTATCCCATCAAGGCCTATCGACTGGTTCAAAAACCCCATTCCTGCCCCTGATGCTTTTGAAGAAGGCAACATGGCCAAGATTTCCCCAACCATTAAAATCGACATTTCCATCAAAAATGGCATCGTCGAGGAAATCACCATTGAATTTGATTTCACTCCTCAAGAAATCACCACTTATAAATCCCTCTTCCAAGAATATCGGGCTATTTTTTCCTAGTCATACACGGAAATGCCTGGCCTCGATCCCTCTATCATCGAACATCGCATCGACACCTGGCCCGACATTACACCAGTTCGTCAAAAACAATGACTGCTACACCCATCCAAAGCAGTGACCATCAAAGCCAAAATTGACAAATTATGCACGGTCGGGTTAATTTACCCCATCACCTATACATCATGGGTTTCCAACCCTATACCCATTAACAAAAAACATGGCACTATCCGTGTCTGCACAGACTTTCACGATCTCAATCACGCATGTCCCAAAGAAAAATTTCCAACTCCTTTCATCGATCAAATTATTGACGACTGCATAGGCCACAAAGCTCTATCCTTCATGGATGGTTTCTCTGGTTATAACCAAATTCAAATTCACCCAGCCAATCAATACAAAACCACATTCACTACCCCTTGGGGTACTTTTGCATATCGTGTCATTCCTTTTGGCTTAAATAATGTTGGCGCAACTTTCCAATGGGCGATGACATACATCTTTCACGATCTGGCCCATATCATCCTCACATACTTGGACAACCTCACAACGCGATCCAATAAATGCACCCAACATCTTGATGATTTGCGAATCATCTTCCAACGGTGTCGTCAGTACAACATCCGCCTAAATCCCCTCAAGTGTGTTTTTTGTGTTACTGTAGGGTGCCTCCTTGACTTTATCGTTTCCCAAAGAATTATTACCGTGGACCCCCTCAAAGTCCAAGCTATCACCGAAATTCCACCTCCTTAGAATTTACGTCAACTTCAGAGCCTACAAGGCAAAGATAACTTTCTACGGTGATTTGTCCCAGACTACGCCATACGCGCACATGGTTTCCTTCGCTTACTATGTCACGACATCCCATTTCACTGGGATGACCATGCTTAATAGTCATTTGATGATCTTAAAATGGCGTTCTCCAATGCCCCTTTAATTAGTGCACCTGAATACAATCGCGACTATATCCTCTACGTATCAGCATCAATTGTTTCAGTAGCAGGAGTTCTCATCAAGCTAGGTGATGACAATCGTGAGAATGTCATTTATTACGTTAGTAAAAACCTCTCAGGGTCACCCCTGAAGTATAAACACGAAGAGAAACTAGCTCTTGCAATCGTCCTCGCAGTCCAGAAACTGCATCACAACATTCTGCTTCACACAACTAAGGTTGTCACAGATTCCAACCCTATGAAATACTTGCTTAGTTGTCGGAAAATTAACGAAAAATAAATTAATGAAAAATTTTCTTGATGGATCGTTATCCTTCAGGAGTACGATTTGGAATTCTCAACACCCAAGAGCAAGAAGGCCCTCGTTCTCACCGAACTTGTCATGGCCCTCCCCTCTGACACCACCAGTACCCCCATCAATACCGACTTTCTCAACGAACATCTCTTTTACATCACTTCAGGTGATCCTTGGTACGATGACCTTCTCGTCTACCTCTGAACTCAAAATTTTGGTAACCACCTTTCATGAGATGATCGTCGTCGTATTCGCCATTAGTCCATCCCCTACCTCCTCATCGAAGACATCCTATACCGGTGAGGAGTCGACACCATTCTTCGTCGATGCCTAACCATTAACGAGGCTGATAGAGTCTTGAACGACTGCCACAATGGTGCATGTGGGGGCCATCTTTCGAGAATATCCACTGCTCAGAAGATTATCCGAGCATGTTACTTTTGGCCTACCTTATTTCATAATTGCATTCACGACGTGAAATGATGTGAGAAGTGTCAACTTTACGCCAACAAAGCCCGAGAACCACCCACTCTTCTTCATCTAGTCATCACTACCGGCCCTTTCTGTAAATGGGGAATCGACTTCATGACGTGTAATCCCCCCTCTAGCAATGGTCACAAATACATTGTTGTCGTAGTCGATTACTTCACCAAATGGGCCAAAGCTATGCCCACCTTCAACAACACTGCTGACACTGCAACGTGTTTTTTCTTTAACCACATAATATCTCACTTTGGAGTACCACTCCAACTTGTTTCCGATCATGGGAAACACTTCGAGAATGAGATTTTCGTCAAACTCTCATCTTGGTTAGGATTCTCTCATGAGTTTTCCTCACCATATTACCCTCAGTATAACGGATAGGTTGAATCCATGAATAAGGTCCTCAAGACCATGTTACAACACACGGTTAATAAACATAATACCAATTGGCATCATATGTTATTTTTCACACTATGGGCTTACCGTACGGCTGTGAAAATAGCTATTGGTTTCACACCATTTCATCTAGTCCATGGGGTTGAGGCCACTCTTCCCATCAAGTGTGAAAATCCCACCCTACGCACCGCAATTGATCTATTACCTGACATTGCTCCAATGGAGCAGCGCATGTTGAACTTAGGGTCTCTGGATGAAGATCGTCGATCTTCATTATAGAACAATGAGGCAGCTAAAAAATGATCAAAGGCTACCTTTGATCGACATGTCAACCCTCGCTCATTTCGCGAAGGCGACCTCGTCCTGGCTTATGATATCTCTCATGATACCTTTGGCCATGGAAAATTCAAGTCACTATGGCATGGCCCATACATTATCCAACATTGCCTCACCAAAGGTGCATACATCCTGGCCTCCCCCGAAGGCCTCTCTCTCAAAGAACCCGTCAACAGGTTGTATTTAAAGAAATTTTATGCTTAAACATATTCATTCTACTTTAGGTTATTTTCTTTTATAGTGTTTTTAATCCTTTTTCCATCCCTCACATCTAAACTCTCATTTGTGCTATTGACAGATGCTTCCTCCACTGGCCTACCACATCGGTTACGCCGATGATGCCAGTCCTTGGACACAAAATCTTGCTTCAGCCGCTTGGGCTCTCTACACCCCCTCACATGAAATTCTCCATTAGAGCGGCATATGTTTGGGTTCAGCGACCAACAACCAAGTTGAATACACTGTCGTCATTGGCCTCCTAGCCGATGCCCAGCATCATAGTATTCATCACCTTAGTGTCTTTCTCGACTCTCAACTAGTCATTCTCCAACTCAACAATGTGTACCACATACGCGATCCTTGCCTCTTTCGCAAATACCTACAGGTTAGACTGTTATCTCGACATTTTGATTCCATTACATTTACACATATTCCCAGACAATTGAATCAAACTACAGATAACCTAGCTAATATTGTGTTAGACTGGAATATGTCACATCAAGATACCTCTACACATACATAAACATATCAACAACCTATCATAGAATATATAGATTAGACATCAATCAATACATTAACAAAACACATGTAAACATCACATAGATCTCAAAATGTATACTCATGTATATATCGAAAGGTCCACAGTGCCATCCAAATATTTACATACAAAAATACAAGTATCCGCAGGCCAGTGAAGCACCTCAGTACAAAATGGGATCACCAGCCTATATACAAAAAATACATCAATACATAAAGCACCACTCAAGGTGCCTCTAGA
The DNA here is from genome assembly GCA_009831015.1 of Picea engelmannii. Lineage (NCBI taxonomy): Eukaryota > Viridiplantae > Streptophyta > Pinopsida > Pinales > Pinaceae > Picea > Picea engelmannii. The sequence goes on along the minus strand of ML798929.1, from coordinate 118,552 downwards.
GCACCACCACCTTCCCCTCCCTTAGGCGATGGTTTCCCACCCCCTACTGGTCCCTCCTGCGCTGGAGGTAATCGTCTGGTCATTGCAGCACCAACTACTGTTGCCTGTCGTACTATAGCCCGCCATGGCGGTGGAATCCCCACACAATGCTCCACGATGCCCTCATCCTGGATGCACGACCACATGCCCTCAGGCACATCCTTTAACACCACCTCCAGGCGATGGCGTATGTCCTCAAAGTCTACTCTGGCAGCCGTCGGAGGAGCATGTCATGGCCCAGCACCAGGGTCATCAAACCGACGTCTCCTCGTTTCCATCTCTGGATCAGCTAGTCGCACCGTGGCATCCTCACACTGATGTCTCTCTCCCCACAGCGGTCTCTCTGGCTCCTAACGAGCTAGCACTCTCCACAACTCCACCTCGTGCCCGTGAGGTGCCACATCTGCATATACAAACAAGTAACAGATAGTATCAACATCTATATCATATACTCATGTCATGTTATCTCAAACACAAAACATATATATCAACATCATCAACTTACCTCGATGGTCAAAAACCTCCCCTAGAGGCAACACCATGTCTGGATCCTCTCGAAAGTCAACCCCAGCATAGGGGTACTGTAATATCACCTGCGACGTCTGCCACCACACCTGCGTTGCCTTAGAATTAAATAAGTGGCCACTCTCGCCACCACCATGGCGAAGCAAAACAGTGGACCATCGCTTTAGTTGTGGCTCTCGAGCCCCAGGTGCACCCAATAAAATCCTAGGGCACAACATAGGCACCCTCTCCAGAAACCAGGCCACTAGGATGGACCCAAAGGCAAACTCTCTAGTATCCATGGATCGATAGTGGTTCAGCTGCCCCACCATCCTGGCATGCAGCGTAAGCCCCCAGGCGAAGTGCTCATCGGCCAACACTCTCTCCATCACCATCAACTGGCCACCACTGATCCACTGCATCACCAGTGACCCATAAACTCTCACAATCATCGCTTTTATGCAGTGATGCGTCAAGGCGTCCATTGCCCCAATACTCATGATAGTGCCAGACATAAATTGTGGCCCCAAACAATATCTTCGGCCAACTGTCGCTAATGCGAGATCCCTCGATAATACCGGCTCCGCCCGTAGGGGCGTTCCCCGAAGTGGGAGCCCAGTCAAAAAGTATACATCCTCCACCATAGTAAAGGCAATATTCTCTCCCCGAACTATGAAGCAATGCAGGTCTGGACTCCACATCCGTATAAGAAACTACAGGAGATAATCCTGCGCCCATATCAACGAGCACTCAAAGAACTTCAGCAGCCCACAAGCTGCCAAAGTCGCACGTACACCTGTCTCCTCAATAGCCACAACATCTTGCAGCTGGGACCAATCCTGCTCTCGCCAACCAATTGGCATTGTGCACAAATCTCTCCTGCAACCACATAAAATAGTCCTAAGTCAGCCACATGGACAATCAACAACATTGAAAAGATAAGTTTTACACCCGTCAACCTTGCCTCCAAGGAGCGGTTGTTTAAACCCACAAGCACGCACACATGCACACGTGTTCACCCCATAGGCGCGCATGTGTGCACACCTATTCATTACACAGGCGTGCATTTTCACTACACAGGCGTGCTCTCAGGCATGCCTGTTTACTCTACAAGCACGTACATGTGCGCGCCTGTTCAACCGACAGGCATGCACATAGTGTGCACCCTCTACACCCTTACCATCACTCCCATGTGCACTTATCCGGTGGGTAGGCATGCACGTGTGAGTACCTACTTCCTGATCGCCCGCGCACGTGGGGCCCACACTCATCAAACCCTCTATACGACCCTCCGTACAGCCCTTGCCCAAAAAATGAAACCCTAATTCTATGCAGGATGATCATACCACTCACCTGAAGCTCATTGGTCCTTGAGAGGATGCCTCATCGTCCTAGAATCTCCAGCTTTCCTTTGAATGCTTCTCGTCCAGTCACTATAGCAGCAAGTACAAATGAGGTGGCAATGTAGGCCCTACAGCTATATATAGGCCTTTTTTCCAAACTTCCACTCACCATTTCGAGAGCTCTGGGTGTCCATTTCTCGATCCATCTTCAGCCACGGGATCAGCATCCCATCATCTACATCACGACAGTCCCTGGGCCTCTTTTCATCCTAATCCCCCGAGATGCCATTTTTCATACCATGATCAGGTACGCATGCGCATATTTAAAATTATCAAATACATGCTCATATATTTGATTCTCTTCAGATATTGTTCACGTCAGGTATTTGGTTTTCATGTGTGCAGGTACATGGTCATCATCCATCAACACAACCCCTTTAGGTATATACTCAGCACTAGCATGTAGTCATTCCCTCTGAATCTCACTTACATTTCGAGTCACACCCTCTGACATTTGCCTCTAGGATCCCCATTTCTAGCTTTGCAGTACCAACACCTCGATTTGCATCTTCAGTACTGTCACCCGGTAGCACTCTTACCCACATGAGTTGTCCCATTCCTAGAACACTTTTTCTCTTTTGATACTCATGTTGTTTTTCAAAACCCTTTAGGGATGGGAGTCTCGATAGTCTTACATTATGTCGCAAATCAGCCATATACTCCTTCTCCTTATTTTTCTAGCTTCCCCAATGGACTCCCATATTATCTCTTCACGGTTTTATTTTTGGACTACACCTCTATAGTATCATGAACCCTCCATTTCATCCACAATCCATTTGCCCATCTGCAAATTTCCCTTCATTTCACCTACCTCATACAGAAACCCACCCATGGGGCCCCCACCCTCCATCAGTTCTCCAAGCCACTTCTACCCTACCCGGGCCAACCATATCACATTGGGGCACCTGTTTCTATATTTGTACACTTATCCCACATTATTCTTTATTTTATTTTACAAATGTCTTTGTTTTCAGCAGTTACATTACTTTTTTGTCGTCACCTTTGGCAACCTTCTTCCCCTTTTTGGCCAAACACAACCCATGTCACCCTTAGTTGGGGCACTACTTATCATCCACCCTTGACGACATCATCTATATCTTCAAAGTACCCCACATGCCACTTACCTCTGTGCAAACTTACCTCTATTTTTCTCACTAAGGTGATGAAAGAGTTGCAACACTAGATTATGAAATTTTCCTCTTGAATTTTGAACAACAGTAAAAATATTTTTCATGAGACTATGATTAATTTGCTTGTTGTACAAGAATTTGTTTAAGAAAGGCGAAGAAGGACAAGAGGATGAAAATGACCTAACCAAGAAATAGGGTCAAGACTCGTGAATCAATAGAATGAGAGAGGCCTGACAGGTGTTACTAAGAAAGAACACCAAGGAAAGTGTTCCTTTTAAGGGGGAGGGGATTGTAACACCCATGTTTCCCCCAACTTGTAATTAATCATTAATCATAATCACCATGCTATGGCATGGGAACAATGTAAATATATTATTGTTTGAATTGCAAAAAACTGACTATGGAGGTGAAGCCTTGAAAGTACTGGCCATGATATCACTAGAGGAAAGAATGTAAAAACTATAAGAGAGGGTTCATTGTATCTAATGACCCCAAATTTCCCTTGATGAGGATAAAAAACCTCATCTGGTTCCCAAGGAGGAATCAGTTAATGAAGAAAGGATTGGTGGTTGAACCATCAACCACCCCCATGAACGGAATCATGGTCTAGCTGCAGAAGTTCAGACCGAAGTACCACAAGGTCCTGTAGACCTAGACTAACCCAAGTTTCCTTTTGAAAGAAGGAATATGATAGGAAGGATAACCTTCTCAAGGAATGATGTGCATGAAAGGCATGAAAATAATAAAAAGGGAAGAGAAGAGAACGCAAAGATCTCTCTAGCGGAGAACGAGACTTGAGCAAAAGGTCGTGAGCTTGATGCTGAGGAAGCATCTGATAAACCTCACAGAAGCTGTGAAAGACAAAGGACCTTTGATAATTGCAATAAATTACCTAGTGATATCATGGCTTGGCACGAGGGTGGCCAGAGTGCTAAGAATAAATTCCTCTGAGACTATGGTTGGGTGGAAAGGTGGACACCCAGATTCATTTAGTTGGTTGCAACCTGTAATAGATAAGTGTTCTCATATCCTGTGTAATTGGACTATAAATGTATACTAAAGTTGGATATCCTATGAATGTTGCAAGTATTTTCATGTTTGCTTGATGGATAGATTGTATCACTTTATCTTTGCTTGATTGTATAGTTAAGAAAGTAAGGAACTACATGATTTGTATATGTAAATTCTCAAGATATGTAGTGGCTCAAGTTTAAGCAGATGAACTGTGAGTTCATCGACCTTGGACATAGTTTCCCCGTATGCATGTCGATACTCCCAGTTGTTTAAGTCTCCTGGGAAAAGGGGAGTTTTTTAAGCTCGGGAGAAAGAGCGCAAAGAGTGTGCTAGTTCCTAAGTCCTTCAAAAGTGATGAAACTCAGGAAGGATAGCGAGATTTAAGTCTCAAAAGGGAAGATCCTTTCATTTGGAAAGATGAGCGAACAAGATCCATTTGGAAGGACCCAAGGTCTGTCACGACAGTTGGATTTGGAGAAGGAGCGTAGGTGTCAACTCCTTGACTCCTTCAGTCTTCTTGAGTTCGGATAACTTTGGTATTCATCGTAAGGGAGACAGATCCTCTAAAGTCCCAGAGCCCAGAGTTAATTTGGGCCATAGATATGAGGATGCCCGAGAACTATCCCAACCATCGGATTTACAATGTGGTCAGGTCGACGTTGACCGCTTCGGGAGGAAAGGGGTGTTGTAATGTCAAAAACCCTCGAAGTTAGGACTCTCCAAGTAATGTGGACTGTGGATTTAAGGATCCTTCGATAACCCTCTCAATCATCAATATACATGGGACATGTGGTGATAGATCCTTTAGTTCGGAGACTGAGCACTACGCGGAATTTGAGGGGTGGTGTGTTTAAAATATCCGAAGGCCAAAGTAGCTATTGAAACATATATATTATTCCAAACTTTAGACTAAAATAAGTTTCATTTTTGCTTAAATAAAAACAAAAACAAAAATTCACTTGGATAACCACCATCAAATGAAGCCTTCTGATTAATCCAACGATCTAAAATTCTTAAGAGATTACAGAGCTACCTATTTATTAATGAATCAATTTATATAAAGGTTTTCTTTCAAATTTTCGAGAGTAGAGGCTTCACGAAGTATGAAGGTTCAACAGTGAGCATCTTCGAAGTCCCGATACCTAAATTCATGAAAGTATTAAATGTTAAGCAGGTTTAATTAAAGATTAAGAAAGATAAATGATAAGTAAATCTCATTGCAACTTCGCGATTTGGGAGCTCTTACATATAAAATATTTTGAAGTCCTGATACCCAAAACCCCACCATTCTAAAATTATTTGCGGTTAATTAGAAGAATTAAAAACTATTATACTTAATTAAACCTATCGCGACTTCATGTTTCATAAGTCTTAGTTTAAACTGTTATAAAGATCCTCGAGATCTAAAACATAGAAACTTGATTAAATGATAAGTATGATTAACTACTATACTAAACGAGGATTATACTCTAATTAATCTATTGCTTAATGATAACTCGGATACATTTAAATTCAGCGCTTTTCACGAGTATGAAATTCCAAAAAATCAATGACATTAATTGAATTTATGGCAATTATTTCAATAATATCTTGGACTACCACAATATCTAGGAATTTATGGAAATTATTACAATTTCATGTGATAGATAGCAGTATTCAAAGGTTTTATATTATGGCTCCAAGAAAAGCACCCAAATTGGCTAGTGAAAGCTCAAATCAGGGCACAGAGGTTATTTTTGATACCTCGTCCAGAAGTATAAACACGGTTAAAACTTGGACGCATGTGTTCAACACTATACAATACAAAGTGGTAAACTACCTTGATGATTCAAGAAACAATGAAAAGGATAAATTATCTACCAAATATAATATTATCGCTCAAGCAGAGCTTCATAAGGTAGCAACAAGGCCGAGGATTTTACCCTGCACTGACATGATTGGATGGGCACTAGATCATGTGGATATCCAAACTAGAACTATATTCAACTCTCAAAATTTATTTGTTGGGTCATTTTGGTTTGAACAAATACAAGTGATTTATAAATTGTTTGCAACACCAAACATCATTTACAATTCCATTTTCTTAGTGAATTTCAACAAAAAGGAGTGTGATCAATATGGAAAGAGTCTTTCTGATTTGTCAAGGATTGGTGTTCTCGCCTCGAAAATTTCAGAGCCGATTCTAATAGCATACATTCAATCTCAACGCTAGAACCACAATTCATGTATATAGCCATGATGATATGTAGACTCTATGGAAAACAAAACACAACCCATTTCTTTCTACCGTGGGTACCCATTATACACACAATGGCGGAAGGTTATTCTTTCGACTAGGACAAAATATTGTCAGATAGAATGGCTAGAGAAATCACAGAATACCAAACAAAGAAAACCAAAGGGAAACCATCTTCACTCTTCATGTCATCTTATATTATGGATGCCATATGTTTCATGACTCATTTCCAGATGATGAGCTAGAGTTGGACTCCAAATAGTGAAAAACCAATTCATGTTTATCATTCAAAGATCTGGGAAGACAGGGCAAAATATTTATTTTATGAAATTTGTAATTGGGTAGTGTTTCCGATGCATATTGTTATATTTGATCACCTACCTCCTAGAATTTCAGACAACATTATGGTTAACCTGGGTAAAGTGACAGACTAGTACATAGAGGAACACTTCTCTTATATCAGAGTTTTCGGTTGTTCAATTCCCCCGTATGCATTACCACAATTTATACCAGACCAACTGGTATGTCGCGAGGTTGCATGACAAACTGTACTCGAAGGAATTAGCAAAGAGATCAAAGCCGTGCAGAAAAAGGTATGGCCATATTTTCTTTTTCCAATTGGTGCATTTTATTTGTTAGATTTCAGCCATTCCGGAGTGGAGATTGCAGCCTTAGAAGAGATAAAATTGGTTAACATTGAATTCAAGAAGCATGACCCGCAAAAATTCATGGGTAATCATATGGCCAATTGTAATCTAAAAAAATATGAACATGAGAAGTCCCCTCGGGACAAAATGTTCTGAGGGGTAAGATCTTACCAAGAAGTTATGAGCCGAGTTCGAGCTCTTCCACTTGGTGAAATGGTTGAGTTTTACAATTTCCAGAAACACTAAAGAAGCAGTCTTCCAAAAGTGTTACAAGGAGAAAACCTAATGCCTCATGTTACATAGCAAACAGAGACCCATAATCTAGAAGTCGAGAGCTCTAGCAAACAAGAAGCCCTAGAAAACCCATATAATTCTAAGATCTCAACTCAGAAAAAGGATATCCCACCAATAGAGGTATCTGATGACCAGTCCAAAGATCAATCAAAAACATTAAAAAAACAAGGAGAAGATAAGGCATTGTCTTCACCTAATAAATTAACTATAGATGGAACCAAAAAATAGTTATCCACAAATATCGGTAACCCCATTGAGGCTATCATGCCATTACAATTCACTAGAGGAAACCCTAATGCAAAGGTAATATTCATAGGAGATATCATGTCTATCCCTATAGAAGAAATACCTCCTACTGATTTATTTTTCAGTAAGAAAAGGAAAGTTGTGGTAAAGAAAGAAATGCACCAGAAAGAGGGTGCAATGGTAAAAAAAACAGAGTATTATTGGATGGACAACATTTGGAAGATGAATACTTTGCTACATAGGTAGCCGACTCCTTGGGATATTTTTCAATAGCTAACCTATTCTCAGTTGACAATCTGAAAGAAAGGATGAAGCAGAGAAATCATATGACAAGTCAGTTGCGATATCAAACAAAGAATACAGAGAAGGATATCATAGATGAGGTCAATAAAGGACTTGAAAAGGCTAGAGCTACTGATAGACAAGAAATCCAATTGCTCAAGTCCAGTCTTGTCCAACAAGATGAGTTGGTTAAACAATTACAAAACAAGGCAAGTTTCACCGAGAAAATGGTTATGGATATAGCAGTGTTCCAAGCTCAAGCATTGGAAGTGCTAAAGAAACTGGAAATATTACAACAAATCCTTTTGTCTAAGGTAGATATCATCCAAAATCATTTTCAGTAAGTAAATCAATCATTATATAATATTAGTTTCAAAGAAGGAGAGGCTACTGCAACCCGAACCACCTTTCAAAAAGCGGTCATGTCATCGGCTAGAGAAGAAGTACCCGTAACTCTTAGATTGACTATTGCAAAACAAATCAAAGGTGATATAATATTGAAGGCATGGGAGGCCAATATAGCCGAGAGTAAGAGAATGGCCAAAGAAATAAAAAATGATTGTGAAGAGGTTTTTGATTTGCTAAATAAAGAATCACTAGACATTGGAAAGGATGATTGTTCGGAGATACTAGGACAAATCAACATTGTAAAACATCAACTTAACATCAAAGAGAGCTTAAAGGAAGCTCAGATTGAAATATTACAACTAAAGACGGTTGACATCGCTCAAATAGATGGATGGCTGGTAAATCCAAATTTACAGTTATAGTCAATGACTTCCAAAGATCAAAGGATAGAAGACAGGTTGCCACAATTACAGAGAAACTTGTATCTTTTTTAGGCAAAAGATGTGACAGAACCTTCAAGACTATTAGTACAATTCCTAAGCAGGTGTATCAAATGTCTCGAGCAATGTGAAGGAAGTACTTAAAAGAATCAATCAAGTAACATATGCATATCTATTCTACCGGTATGAGAGAGAGATAGAAAAGAATCAAGTGAAACAGTTCAGGGTTTCATTTTGTAACCGTTACTATCTAGAAATAAGGAGAATTCCATCTACCTAGGGTTGGTAACCTTTTGTATAAATATATTTTCAAAAGACTAAAAATAGGATGCTTCTTGCCAATTGTAATAGATAAATATCTCCTCTTTGAGAATTAATACAAGTGCAGACCAGAGACTCCATATTTCGTCAATTTTGAGTTATGTGTTCTTTTGTTCTTTCATATTCCATCATCTTTATTCATATGTCTTTGATGAATTCCTAATCACAACTTAGTACAACATCTACTGTGGTTATATGTTTCATTTAGTTATCTGATTGCTTACAGATTTTCCTCTGTGTTTTCTATTAGCAAATACAAGACCTTTGAGTTAGTTAGATTGCTACATTTTATGCTTCATTAAAGGTTACATCATCTATTTTCTTCTTCTATAGAAGAGTGAGATTCTTCTGTGATTGATGCCTTACTTTGTTTAGCAACATTATGTTTTTTCTCTCATTACATTCATTATTTTCCAATTTAACTTAGATACAAAAAAAGGCCTCTGAGTTGTTATACCATTAATTCAATTTTAGGAACTTTTCTCGTTTAATTGAAATAGAAAAAGAAAATATTAAAAACAACAGATCCTTTTCACCATTTATTTTCCCCATGAATGTTCCCATCGCAAGACAACCCAATATTGACCCCGGTCTCACTAATCAGACCAACATTGCTTTAACCTTGTTTAATACCATCTTGGAGACTGCTAATACCCGGGTTGAGATTGAATGCTCATGGGCGGTGATTGAACAAGACATAAGTGTCCAAGAACGTTGGGAAGCTAGGAAAAAACAGCCTAGGAATCATCCATAGCTTCTTTTTCCTACAGTATTGGTATTCTTTTCATATTAAAAACTCTTTTAATCCTGGATGCCTTGACATTATACTTTGAAGCCTTAAGTATAAACTCAAGAACAATAGTAGCGAGAGACATTGATTCGAGGACGCTTCTAGATTTTTCCCAACCATCAAATATGGGTTGTGGCTAGCATGACATTGACCAAATCTAGGAGAAAAGAGGAGTTTGCATTGAAAAACTCCCAAAGGTCAGAGTCACGAAGTAACATTTTTCATGGATCTATGGATCCATGTGGCCGGATCTCGATCATGAGATTTGAGGTATGTTAGAAGGCTATCAGTCTGGTGTGACATGGCAATTCAATGTCACCAAGGTGACATGGACCCATGATCAATGTGCCACCTATCATCTAGATCTATGCTTTTCATAGACCCTATAAGCCTATTGGAACATGACATGTGTTATCCCTGGCCCTTCTATGTGTTAGCCCTCGGTACATTCCCACCTAGCCAATGTGGTTGGTGAAGTGAACAGAACTCTGGGAGTCCAAGACTTTTGGACTCTAGAGGGTTTAGGGTGTAGAAAGTTCTGGGAGTCTGGGACTTCGAGACTCCAGAGGATTTGGGGTCTAGCGTAATAGAGGGACCAAAAAGGCCAGAAGGTATGAACCATGTGGAAATCTTATGGGAATTTTAGAGTTTGGGACTCCAGAAGGCCTAGTGCATAGACAGTAAGGAGGTGTTCATCGTCGACGCATCAAAGGGTCGAAGTGTCGAAGTTGTTGTTGGCATGTGTGTTAAACGCTCATGTGTTAGATGAATATTGAGTCTAGTCATCGGATCAGAAGGTCGATGGAATTCCACCGTGGATGAAGGAACTTGGAGCCAATACGTGTGAGGTGGATTCCCAAATAACTTTGGAAAGCCATAAGTTGTATCCCAAAGCTCGGATTTGAGCTTGGTAATAGTCATTAGAATGCTACAGGTAAGTAGAAGAGAATGAAGACCTTAGATAGAGGATTTGAGATGTCATGGAGAGAGAAATTTTGATGCCCCATCCCTAGGAAAGTTACTCAGGGGTTGGGTGTGCTACATAGGGGCTTCTAGATAACTCATGGGGGTTCTCCAAATTCACAAGGCCATAACTCTCTAACCGTGAGGAGTTATGTGACATTCCACATATCACCAGAAATGGCATGGAATGTACTATCCATATAGAATAGTGTTACCTATAAATTCATTGATCTTCTTTCCCTTATCCCTCAAAGAGACTCTAGGCCCTTACACATGTCTTTGTGCTACCGGAATTCGCCACTAGGCTTCTCCAAGGGTTGAAATAAATAACTAAGGGTTGAAATAAATCTACAATATCACTCTCCAATGGTTGACATCAATGGAAACCAACAATCCATACCAATTTTCCATCAACCTAAGATAATTGTCTGACAAATATTATTACGATTGTGAAGTTTACAACATTTTTGGGCGGTTGATACAATTTTGGGATTTTAAAGAATTTATAAAAAGTCAAAAAGGATGCTACTGGAAAGTTAACAACATCGGTGTTGTGAACTGGTAATTTATGACAGTTTGCAAGCATTAACACACAACATAGGATTGTTTTGATCATATCTTTTGAATTCCAATCGGGATTCCTCTTAAATTTGGTGTGGTTGAAAAACATGACTTTTTTTACTTTCTCACAAAAACTCATCCCGACCCAGTTCGTATTTTGGGAGAAAAGACAAAATCATCACCTAGAGGAAAGTTTGCAGAGCATCCTGTCAAAGGCACTGCAAACTCTAACACTCTAACAAATCCAAGCTATGGGAAGGTTTTTAGCTGTCAGGGAAGGTTTGAATGGTCTCCTAGGATTTATTTGGATATGAGGGACATGTTTTCCATCTCTAGATCAAGAAAAATGACATGTTTCAAAAGGCATTTATCACAATAGACAAGATCCCAAAAAATAGGAATTTGTTAGTTTTTTTGTTGGAATATTTTGTAACAAGGCTCTTAAATGGAGGCGGATCCTATGTAGCTCCTTGGTTCCAACCTCCTTACGATAAATAGATATGATTCACTATATATGGAGTATATTTTGATAAGGAAAGGGTTGGAGTGATAGGGAAAAGACTATTACTATTTTTTAAACTCTCGGACTATGTATATCTGGATGGAGGATTCTTTTGTAGTCAAAGATCATCTTGTGCTCCTTTCTTTGTTCATTTTCATTATCTTCATTCTATAATGGAATACCGATTGATAAAGGATTTATCAACAAATTTGTTAGCAGCGTTATGCAGTGGATGATTTACTGTGTATTTTGTAAAGCATCTCTTCTTGGAGAAAATCTTTATTTCTTGATTAGAAGGATCCTAATTAATGAAAGTTCAGCCATATGAATGTGTCAATTAAGCCTGATGTGAAATTGATTGTTCTTCTTGATGTTTTTCTACATTTTATTCTATTCACGTTTCAAATATGTGCTGATTGGAGATTATGATAGTCGTTTTTGCTGAAATATAGTCTTTTGAATTTTGTGCACTTGATCAGGCTTTGAACCTTATCTGTTTGTTCCATTTTTTTAATATAATCACTCATCCAACTTTAAACACTCTGATGGGTACTAGGATTACACTTACAACAGTATAAGTGTGACTCTCAGTGATAACATATTTCACACCGTTGTCGGGGAACAAATTGAAGATATTTCCTTGGGAGAACAACATTGAGAAGATCCATCTCTTGGTGGTAGACATGAAAAGGCTACAAGTTTGACTGCAATATTCTACCTGGTGACACCACAATCAAAGACTCCACTAGAGAAAGGATCCTGCTGACAAAAAAATGAAAAGACAGAAGGGAAAAAAAAGGTAACAACTCATTAGTTTTCTCCATGAAATTTCTTTCTTCTTCATCAGTTCATTCATGTCTTTCCCTTTACATATAAAACGAATTATCCTTTTCTTTGTCTATTCGGATGATCATAAGCCTTCAATTATATATCCCTCTTTGGAAGAAGAAGGTTTTTATTATTCTTGTGTTGTAGATGATGCTCGTGTCTCTTCAACTCAGTCTATTGAGAAGAATGAAGTCCATATCTCAATCCCTCCTAAAATTGGTCAACCCTATAGTCATGAGAATTATGAAGTTGATTTACCTCCTAAAGTCTTTCTTATACCTTGCAATCATCTTATTAAACCTCATTTTCAGCCCACTGATGTTCAGTATAGAATTAGAGAGAAAAATTTTAAACCCTTAAGGATGCCATCTCACCTTCATCTGTACCCTCTTAACTTTTTTTAGTATCTTCTTCGATTTACTAGAGAAGATCATATCACTAATGAGAAACATTTGGGAGCCTTTGAGAACTTTGTTGATAATTTTGAAATAGTGTATGAAGATTCCACTATGAGGTGATTTTCCAAATCCTTGGTTTGGGATGATTCTTTGGGGTTTAAAGGTATGGAAGTTGGTTCCATTATTTCATGAATTGAGTTATATGATGCACTTTTAAGACACTAGGGAAAGAACAAGTCCTTCGATCAACACTTAGCTTAGTTTTGTGCTCATAAGAGAAAAGAAGATAAAGCTTTGGCCATATTAAACAACATGTTTCACATTTTTTATTACAGCATGCCTTTAGAGATTCAGCCTTCTCAGACTACAACTATGGTTTACTACGTAGCAGCTCAACACCTAGATATTGTCCTTTTTCTAAGAGAAAGGAAATCGTCATCATTGCAACAATTGTTTGAGAATGTTGAAGAAGTTGAGGATAACTTTCAAGCTTGTAAAATGATTCAAGATCGGGCTTACTTTGAAGATTTGTTTGCACAGGAGTAGCAAGAAGAGTGTAAGTATGATTCATATTTGGAGCATAATTCTACAATGTTTTCATATTTTTCTATAAACATGGATATAGATCATGTTTGTGATCATTTTCCAAATCAATTTGAGAAAGAATTAAGAGATGGTTTTATAGATAATTCTATATTTACAGTCAATCATAATTGGAATGTTTTAACTCCTACTATACAATTATCATGTGACCATTTTATTGAAGAGGAAATTGTCACTCTTTATAACCAAGGGCCGCTCTCGAAAGAGAAAAGAGGTCAAATATTTCTCAGAAAATGGAATGTATGCAATGGAAGTCATATTTTCTAAATCAATGGGCTTCTGATCATCATTTCAAAGGTCCAGTATCAATTTTATTGGAGTCATATCTTTCAAATTTTTTGAAGAATTCAGATTTCATCATTTCACCAGCACTTGTGGGTGAGCATGATTTTTCGAAGGAGTTTCTATGGTTGATGTTATATTTTTGTTTTTATCTATTAACCAGTGGCAGATATGGGATTATTTCTATCATGAAGATACTTGAATGGTTGTTGTGGAAATTTTCATTTACTTGAGCAAATTGGAGATCTAGTTAGAGTAGGGAAGTGTAGGTAATAATCTCACTTCATGAGCATTTTATTTTCTTCAGTTTGCACAGTGTGATCAGATTTGCAGTATGAGGTTTTTCTACAGCAAGTCTTTCAATTTGATTGAATAAGTGATAGACCTTGAAGTGTTGCAGAGGATTGGTTGCACAGGTTTAATACTAGATGACTCCATAGCCCAATGGATAAGGCAACTGGAACTGCTAGGTTCTTGGAGCCTCACAGGGAGGTATCCATCCCATGTGGAGCTAGATGTTAGCACATAGAATTGTAGGGGTAAAAAATAGTCACTTTGGTTTTTTTTTTATTCATATGGTTTTACACGTCCTAGGTTTTTGGGTCTCTTGTTATGGTCATAGCTTAAAGTTTGATTTGAATAAGCTAAGTTTGGTTCAACCTTGGTTTAAGAGTCTTGAAGTAATGTAATTAGACATCATGAAAAGGTAAACAAAATCCGTATGAGTCACACCTTACATCATTACCTTGATATGTCACACCTCCAACTTGTACACAAGTTTCTCCTTGTCACCATCCATCTATTTGAATGTCAAATCAGAGTCAATTGTATGTGTTGCCAATTAACTAGGAGATTTTGCAGTGTGCTCTAAGTACCTCATGCATTCATTTAACATCATTGAAATTGAAGGATCATGTCAAAGAGGATTTTTTTGTTTTCAAAGCCTACATTTAACCACTTCTTCAGGGATTATGTCATAAGATCTACTACCAGTTTCCTTGAAGTGTGAAAACTTTGTTTGAACTTGGCGCTGAAAACTAGTGTTGCCAACTAGCGCTTCCAACTGGCTGAAGAGGAGAGTTGGAGCTTGGGTAACTTGAAAAATTATTAGTTAAAATTCACAAATATCAGCATCAATCTTAGGTTTACTAGGAAATCCTTGAGGATCTACATGTCGTTTAAAGGTTGATAAAAGGTTTTATGTTGGTTTATCTATCGACGCTGCGAACTTTCCTAATTATGTTGCTTCCATCCTTCAAACCCACCTACATGGTGTTTTGAAATATTTCCATCAATCCTGACTATTACATTGACCCTATGCATCTTTTCCACTACTAAGAAACCACTTGTCCCACTAATATTCACCTAGCGTTGTGAACTGGATAATTTGGCGCTATTAACCCTTCTATTCCAGCATTGTTGAAACCTTCATCCTCTACATATTTAAAATATAAGTTTTGAGAGAGTGGATCTGTACCCCTATATAATTTGAAATTTATGTTTGTTCATCTGTTAAATGAATCTTAAGTTGCACACATCATCAATGCTGCTAATTGATATTTATACTGATAAAAAACCTTGTTTTAACAGAAAATTCACATTTGTCTCCCTTTTATTATAACTTTCGTTTGTTGTTCCTTATTCCTCCTATTGGAAGAGTATATTGTCTCATACCTCAATGTGTATAGAGTGAGGAATATAAAAGATTTGGGAAAAGTCATCCTTTTGAAAACATTTCATTCATTAAAACCCAAATTTCATGTTTCATGCATTTTACAACATTTTTGGTGATGGCTATGTTTTGTAATCCATGATTACCAGGTTGGGTGCTTTCCTTTAATCAATATTATTAATATTATGAATTTTAAAACATTTGTGGACACCTGATACAGTTTTGGGATGTTAAAGACTTTGGAAAAAGTGAAAACGTTTGCTACAGGAAAGTTTGTAGCGTCGACGTTGCGAACTGGTAATTTATGACAGTTTGTAAGCATTAGCACACATCAAAGGATTGTTTTGATCATAAATTTTGAATTCCAATCTGGGTTCCTCTGAAATTTGGTGTTGTTAAGAACCAAATATCAAGATAACATAGAAAAACCTCATAATAAGTACTCAATGCCTTGAAAAATATACAATTTCAGATAATAAGCCTCTTCAAGGGGGAAGCCTCCTTATACACCACATAAATTTAAAAATACAAGATGATTCCAAATTAAAATGCATCCTTGGTATATATAGGAGACTAGGATGTACAATTACAACTAATGGACCGAATCCGACATAAATAAAATAACATTACTAATGTAATATTCCCCAACTAAATGAGTAATGTGCCATTATTTAGGGCTTAACATGCCCCTCCCCTTGAGACAAGTGTTTTCCATAATGCTTGAGTAATTTTGGATGCTTCTGTATAAAAGACTCATCTTCCCAAGTGGAATCTTTAGCTGGAAGTTTCCTCCACTTAATGAGATACTTTGAAATGGATCTATTCCTCGACTGGAAAATTATTGTGTCAATGATGGCTTCAGGCTCCAATGTGATTTTTCCTTCCTCGTCAAGTTCTGGAAATAAAGTTTGAACTAGGATCTTGTCACCTATAACCTTCTTTAATAATGAAACATGGAAAATTGGGTGTACTCGTGAGTATGCAGGCAACTCCAATTTGTATGCTATAGTACCAATATTTTGCAACACCTTATAAGGGCCATAGTACTTTGGTGATAATTTATTATCCTTCTTTTCTTTCCTAAGGGACATCTGTTTGTATGGTTGTAGTCTTAAAAACACTCAATCCCCTACTTCAAAACTTCTTTCACTATGATGTTGATATGCTTGTTGTTTCATGCGATTCTGTGCCATGGTCAGGTTGTCCTTTAAGAGTTGGAGAACTTGTTGTTGATGCTTGATGTGATCTTCCACTGCTTGAACCTTAGATTTTTATTTTAGAGAAGTGATGGAAGGAGGGTGGTATCAATAGAGTGCCATAAATGGTGTCATTTGTTTTGCAGTATGAAAGGAAGTTTTATACCACCATTCTACCAAGGGTAACCATTTGAACCATTGTGTTTGTTTATCAGAGACAAAGAAACAAAGGTATACTTCCAAACATTTGTTCACTATCTTGGTTTGTCCATCAGATTGAGGATGATAGGATGAGCTATGAGCCAATTAAGTACCCAAAAACAAAATTAATTTTTTCCAAAAATGTCCAGTGAAGATAGGATCCCTATCACTTACAATAATCTTTGGGATTCCATGTAGTTTTTGAATTGTGTCTATGAATGCGGTGGAAACTATACTTGATTTGAAGGGATGAGAGAGTGCAAAAAAGTGTGTGTACTTGGTTAGTATATCAACAATCACGACGATGACACTCTTTCCTTGAGACTTCGGTAACCCTGTGATGAAATCCATGGAAACCTCCTCCCAGCACTGACTTGGGATGGCTAATGGTTGTAAAATACCTGGGGTATTAATTATTTCCACATTATTTTTTTTGCAAACCAAACATTCTTCTATAAACCTTTGAACGTCAGTTTTAAGGCCATCCCAAAATATTTCCTTCTTGACCCTATGGTAGGTTTTCAAAAATCCTGAGTGCCCTCCTACCGAAGAGGTGTGCAATTCCAATAGTACCTTTTGTTTGAGTTGGGAGTTCTTACATAAATATAAGTGATATGTGTACCATAGTGAATCATTTTTCCATGTAAATGTATCTAATGCACTAGAATTCTGCTGCAACCTTTGAATGAGAGTCCACACATTTTCACCATCCTTCCATTCATCCCTCACTTATATTATCCAATTGGGTTGGATGATCGAGATATCACAGAGAAATGGCTCAACATCTTCATCCTTTCTTGAGAGTGCATCTACCACAACATTTTTCTTCCATTTTTTATAGACGATTTCAAAATCATAACCAAATATCTTGGTCACCCATTTTTGTTGTTCTTCTAAAGACAGTATTTGTTCCTAGATGTATTTAAGACTATCATGATCTATTTTTACCTTGAAGTGCCTACCTATTAGGTAAGGGCACCATTTCTTCAATGCATGTAGTATTTCCATCATTTCCTTCTCATAAATGGGTTAGTGTAAGTCCTTTCCCTTGAGTGGCCAACTTTCAAAAGCCAGTGGCCTTCCTTATTTCTTTAGGACAACACCAATGCCATTTCTCGAGTCATCACATTCCAAAATTAAGGTTTTTGTGAAGTCTGGTGTGGTCAAGACAGATGCTTTACACATCACCTCTTTAAGTTGTTCAAAATATTTAGTTTCCTCTAGAGCCCATGAAAATGAATCCTTATTAGTCATTGTCATTAAAGGTGTTGTTATTCTCCCATAGTTCCGAACAAACTTGTGGTAGTAACCTGTCAAACCCAAAAATCCTCTAACATTCTTCAATGTTTTGGGAATCGGCTAGTCCATCATGGCCTTAATCTTGTTAGGGTCTACCTCCTTCACCCCAAAGAAACATTTGGATGATTTGGCATATATTTTTTTCTCCTTTAGTAGTTGTAGCACCTTGTAAACATGTCACACATGATCCTCCCAAGACTTGTTATAGATTAGTATATCATCAAAAAATAATAACACAAATTTTCAAAGGAAGGGATTGAAAATGGAATTCATCAACCCTTGGAATGTGGAAGGTGCATTTGTAAAGCCAAAATGCATGACCAAAAATTCATAATGGCTTTCATGAGTTCGGAATGTTGTTTTTGTGATATCTTCTTCCTTCATTATAATCTTATGATACCCTAAATGAAGATCCAACTTTTGTTTATTAAGTTTGGTTGTCATTGATGTCAACCCTTGAAGAAAGCCCTGTAGCACAAAGGTTTGGGTAATGGACCCAAGATTGTTTGATGTAAATATGACTCATTATTTTTTTTTCATGGTTGAAAAGAAGTAAATATGGATGAACTCCAAAGTGGTCCCCTTATGGTGAAAGCCCTCATGAGAAGACGCTTTGCAGAGTAAGAGAAACCATGATTAATTATGGAATAATGAGATGAAGGAAAGTGAATTTGTCAGGGAAACTATCCTAGATGGATATTTCTTTTCATGTCATTTCCGGTGGTATGTAGAACGTCACATAACTCTTCATGATTAGAGAGTTATGACCATGTGAAGTTGGAGAACCTAGGTTTGAGTAATGGACCCAAGTTTGTTTGATGGATAACGATCTGATTTTTGCTATATTTGAAGGTAATACTATTCTAGATGGATATTACATGTCATTCCATTTTTGGTGGTATGTGGAATGTCACATAACTTCTCACGGTTTGAGAGTTATGGCCTTGTGAAATTGGAGGATCCTCATATGTAATCTAGAAGCCCCAAAAGGTCAAAGTAGTCAAAGTGGTTTAAGAGATTTTAAAAGGTAAATAATAAAGTGAAGTGATGATTTTATTATAATTCAAAGTGAATAAAAAATAAATTATTTCAATAACAAATTTAATGGAGAAATTAGAAGTGGGTTAACCCTAATATAAGGAAAGTGGACCAAGTGACCTAGAAGATGTTTTTAAGGAAGCTACTTGGAGAGTATAAATAAGAGGCAAGGATCTCTCATTTTAATAAAACTTGAGGATATTGAATATCTATAGGTGTCTGAGGTAACCAAGGATATCTAAGCCAAATATTTGAGGGAATTTGAAGAAACGAAGGCTGAAATGCAAGGAAGGGTAAATTCTTTTGATGGTGCTTTCTAAGGTATGTTATTTACAGGTTATCTCACCCGTTTCGCTATAATTTTTTTGATATAATGATTCAGACCATGAAATTGTTATTCCATTGAGAAAACATACTCAAATACCCATGGTAAGAAATTCATCTTGTGGGTCATTTTATTTTGGGAGTTACACTCTGTGGAAAACAGGGTTTGTGGTTAGTCCTGAAACTAGTCAAAAACATGTGTTTCGGGTAAAAACGTCATAACTTCTTCATAACAGATCCAAATTTAGTGAGACCAAAGTTTGTGGTTAGGGTACAGTATGTAGTATTCTAAGTAACATTTTTAGATCAATTCAATTAATATTTCATGCAGGGAATGCTCTACAAGGTCTCTCTCTAGAATAAGCCAGAATTCAGCAAGGTGTGTTGTTTTTTCTATAAATCATTTTATGAGAGGTTCGAAGTAGTGAAACCTGGAGGAATTGCATAAACCACACTGAAGAACATTTTATATCAGTTTCATATCTTTATACATTACAGGTTCAAATTTATGATTACTTCAAGTTAGGGTTGTTGACTAATCCAAAACTAGGCATGTGAGACAAAAGAAAAGTTTGATGAAAATGCTAGTCTCTTGTTGTTAAATTTAAGGAAGGTTTGCAGGAATGTGATCATATACACCAGGTCTATTACAGAGCTACAAATCATATTTGGATGATGAAATTGATGAGGGATTTTGGTTGAGGTACATGTTGAGTACATGGTTGAGACAAGTGGTTGATGAGTTGGCACATACATGAGGTGTATAGTTGATGATGTTGGTACATAGTTTATGAGTAGTTGACACATGATTGGTACATACTTGGTACATGGTTGGATGCACTTTTTTATGGTATAGGTTGATTACAGGTTGTTTGGTACAGGTTGGTGCATGGTTGATGCACTTTTTTATGGTACAATTTGATTACAGGTTGAGGTACAGGTTGATACATGGTTGATGCATGGTTCAGATTTATTGGTATAGGTTTACATCAGTATATCTCGCAGTGATAGTGTGATAGTTGTTCCATCATTCTACTTCTACTTTAGGGTGGCAGGATGGGGCAAGGACAGGTGGTTGTAGCCACCTTTCGGTTGTAGCCGGAGAACATAGGGGGTTGTAGCCTCCTTCTGGTTGTAGCCAAAGAATTGGGGAATTGGAGCTTCCCTCAGGTTGTAGCCTAAGAAACTAAGGGTTTGGATCCTCCTTCTAGTTTCAGCTAGAAAACAAAGGAAGTTGGTGCTTCCAATGAATGTAATTCTTCAAGACATATAATAAAAAATCATTTTGTGGTTTTCTCCCGATTTGGGTTTCTACATAAAACATTGGTGTATTGTGTATGTGTGTGATTTATTACTTCTCATTATTGAATAATAATTATACATTGATATAACATTTGAAGAAAAAGGATTATAATTAGGCTATTACAGATTCACCCCCCCTCTCAGTAATCCAACAATTGGTATCAGATCAGGTTCCTTCAGAAATCAGTTTGACCAATGAAAGGTAGATCATGGAGAGTACTAGCTCGCATAAAAATGGAATACCACAGTTTGATGGACACAAGTATTCTTTTTGGAGCATAAGGATTAAGACATATATACAATCATGGGGATTTCAAGTTTTGCAATCAATTGTAGATGGATACACAACACCAACAATTCCACCAACAAATGACAAAGCAGTAAAAATCGATGAGAATAATTCCAAAACTAAAAGTTCCCTTTTGAATGGCCTTAGTGATACGGTATTCACAAAATTTGCACATTGTAAATATGCTAAAGAGATTTGGGACAAGCTTCGAAATATTTATGAAGGAGATTCAAAAGTCAAAGCAACAAAGCTTCAAACTTATAGAGGTCAGTTTGAACAACTAAAAATGAAGGAAGATGAAGATATCACAGCCTACTTCTTGCGAGTTGATGAAATAGTGAATGCAATCATAGGATTGGGAAAATAAATTGAAGAATCTGTAATTGTTCAAAAGGTACTAAGATCTCTTCTTATAAGATTCAACCCTAAGATATCAGCACTAGAATAAAGATCGAATATAAACTCAATAAGAATGGATGAATTGCATGGAATCTTCACAGCATATGAGATGAGAACTGAATAGGAAAATCCAAATGTAAAAGAAGCATCCTTCAAAGCATCCAAAAGATCAAAGAAAAAGAAAAAGGAACACGAATAATATAGCAGCAACAGTGACGTCTTAGAAGATGATGAAGAAGTGGCCAAATTTGTCAAAAGACTGAACAAGGGAACCAACGGTAGGTATAGAGGTAAGATTTCTTCAATTTGTTTTAATTGTGATGGTATTGGTAATTTTTCTAACAAATGTCCTCATAAGAAAAAAGAGAAATGATGAAGGTTACTCAAAAGGCAGACAAACATATAAAGGTAAAAGAAATACAAAGAAAGTTTTCAAGAAAAGATTTTGCACCAAAGAAGACATATCATCATCAGATGAAGATGAAGTCGGTGACAATGAAATAGGGAGGGTTCTATTTATGGAAGTAGAAGACTCTGATAAAGAATAATCCAAAGAAGAATATGAAGAAGAAATTGAAGAGGAAAAAGTTGACTTTCGAGAAGAATTAATGAGTGCCATAGAAATTATCAGAAGAGAAGAAAAGAAAAACAAGAAACTACAAGAAGAACTATATAAGAAAAAAGACACTCAAAAACTAGAACAAATGATCACAAAATTGAAGGTTCAAATAGAAGAAGATAAAATAATTAAAGAATCACTCAAAGAACAGCTAAAAGGAAAGGACAGGATCATTGGAAACCTAGAAGCAAAGATTGTCACACTAAGAAAGGATATTCAAAAGAAAAATATGCAGAATAGCTCAAAAGTTTTGGATGACATTATTAGCAGTCAAAAATCTCATCTTGACAAGTCCGAACTTGGATACAATCAGACAAAAAAGGGATCAAGCTCCAAAACAACAGAGAAATAAACAAATCCAAAAGTCTATGCAGAAACAATCAAAGGGGATAAAAATATATACAATGAAGATTATAGGGACACTCCTCCACCGAGAAGATTCAGATTTCAGAATCAACAATAGATAGACAAGCCTCAAGAAGAAGAAGGATTCATAAGAGCACCTCCTTTCAGAAGATCTTCAACTACCAGGTATCAAACTATATTTTTTGGTTTATGTTATGCATGTAATAATTTTGGACATAAACTTGTAAATTATAGAACTAACAATAGAAACAATAACCACTTTGAGAGCCATACAAAAAGGGGTTATTCAAGAATACCTAGTGAAACAAGGAGAAGAAGTTATAACAGGTTTGAATCTTTGAGCATTGAAGTGGAATGTTACAAATGTAACAATTTTGGACACATGGCCAAAAATTCCAAAATGGCAATCCCTCCTAAAGAACCTCAACAGAGTCACAAACAAGAACCCCAAAAAACGACATGGATAAGAAAAAAAAATTAGTATAGCAATGAAGAATGCATAGTTGCTCTACAAGATAAACAGAAGAAACATGGTTGGTATGTTGATAGTGGATGTTTAAAACACATGACAGGTGATAGAGACAAGTTTCTTACATTACGAAAGGAAAGAGATGGATCAGTCTCCTTCGGAAATGATGATTCAACCAAAATCATTGGAAAAGGCACAGATCAGTCTCCTTCGGAAATGATGATTCAACCAAAATCATTGGAAAAGGCACAGTCTGAATTGGGAACAAGAATGAAAAGGCAGAAAATGTTCTACTAGTAGAAGATATGAAACATAATATTTTAAGTGTGAGTCAAATGTGTGACCAAGGTCATAAATTTACTTTCAATTCAAAAAAGTGTGAGATAAGAAAACAAGGTTTAGGGAAATTGGTCTCTATAGCTGCAAGAACTTCAAGAAACATATATGTGTTAAGCGAAATAGGAAATGAAAAGTGTTATCTAGGAAAGGAAGATGAAATTTGGCTATGGCACAGAATAATGGGTCACATTCATTTTTATAACCTTGTCAAGGTCAGCAAAAGAGAAGCAGTCAGAGAAATGCCCCAGATCACAAAACTAGCCAACACTTTATGAAAGCATTGCCAACAAGGAAAGAAAACAAAGACCAGGTTCAAATCAATGGAATATTCAACAACAAAACCACTGGAAATTCTTCATACTGATCTAGTTTGACCAACTACAACAAAAGGCTTAAAAGGTGAGAGATACTTTAAGTTATTAGTTGATGATTATACAAGAATGACTGCAGTTTTCTTTCTCAAGAACAAGTTAGAAGCCTTTGAAAAATTCAAGATCTACAAGGAAATGGTTGAAAATGAGATGGATTCAAGAATCAAATGCTTAAGATAGGATAATGGAGGAGAATTAACCTCAAAGGAATTTATGGACTACTACAACAATCATGGAATAAAAAGACAATTCTTCATCGCTAGGACACCTCAACAGAATGGGGTTGTTGAAAGAAAGAACAAGACAGTACAAGAAATGGCTCAAACAATGATAATGGATTCAAAGTTGACAGATATTTTTTGGACAGAGGCAGTGCATACAGTAGTTCACATTCAAAACAGAGTAATTCTCAGAAACAACACTGATAAAACTCCCTACGATCTATGGAAAGGAAGACCAGCAAATGTGAAGCACTTCAAAGTTTTTGGAAGCAAATGCTACATCAAAAGAGAAGATTAAAGTTTGACTCTCGTGTGGACAAAGGAATACTTGTTAGTTACTCAAGTACAAGGAAATCATACAAGTGTTACAATCTAATATTAAACAAAGTTGTGGAAAGAATCAACGTAACAATTGATGAAACAGGCAGACGAGAATCAAAGGAAGAAGAAAACAAATCAATGGAACAACTTTTCAAAGAAGAAGATGAAAACGAAGTAGAAGAGGAAGATGAACATGAAGAGAATCTGACATAACCATAAGAGAAAGTTCAGCAAGTATCTCCAAATATACCTAGCAAATGTGTACAGAAGAAGCATCCTTCAGATCAGATTATTGGAAACAAAGATGTAGGAGTTGAGACTAGAAGAAAAATCCGTTCACCAGAACAAACACCTAGCACTCTTATCTAAAATTGGACCAAATTGTTTTGAATAAGCCAGCAAGGATGAATTTTGGAATAAGGCCATGGATGAAGAATTGGATCAAATAGAGAAAAATGACACTTGGGAATTGGTTATAGGACCAAAGAATAAGAATGTGATCGGCACAAAATAGGTTTTCAAGAATAAATTGAATGAAGATGGACAAGTTACAAGGAACAAAGCTAGATTGGTATGTAAAGGATATGCACAGATTGAAGGAATCGGCTTTGAAGAGACATTTGCCCCAGTTGCTAGAATGGAAGAAATCCATTTGCTTTTAGCTTATGCATGCTCCAAAAATGTTAA
Organism: Picea engelmannii; assembly: GCA_009831015.1. Taxonomy (NCBI): domain Eukaryota; kingdom Viridiplantae; phylum Streptophyta; class Pinopsida; order Pinales; family Pinaceae; genus Picea; species Picea engelmannii. The sequence goes on along the minus strand of ML798929.1, from coordinate 93,608 downwards.
AGTATATCAGATGGACGTAAAATCATCTTTTCTAAATGGGGATCTTGAAGAAGAAGTCTACATTGAACAACCAGAAATATTTCAGTTGTCAGAGAACACAGACTATGTGTGTAAATTAAAGAAAGCCTTGTATGGTCTAAAATAGACTCCTAGATCATGGTACTCCAGACTGGATAAGTATCTGTAGCATGCAAGGTTCAGAAAACGAAGTGCATACAATAACCTATACATCAAGGTAAGTCAAGGTAATATTTTATTAATTGAAGTTTATGTTGATGATATTATTTTTGGTAGTGATGATGACAGGTTAAGCCATAAATTTTCAAAAGACATGCATAATGAATTTGAAATGTTGTTAATTGGAGATCTATCTTTCTTTCTGGGACTTCAGATATGTCAAAGCAACCAAGGAATTTTTATTTCTCAAACCAAGTATATCAGAGAAATGCTAAATAGGTTCGGAATGGAATATTGGAAACCAGTTATCACTCCCATGCAAACTAGTTGTAAGTTGAGCAAAGATGATGATTCAAAGTCTACAAATCAGAGAAAATACAAGTCAATGATTGGCCGCCTACTATATGTGACAGCATCCAGACCAAATGTAATGCAGGCAGTTGTACAGGTGGCACAATTTCAAGCAACACCAAAGGAATCACATGTATTAGCAGTAAAGAGGATATTCAGATATCTCAAAGGAACATAAGAGTTTGGATTATGGTATCCAAAAGGAAAAGAACTATCACTTATTGCCTACACACATACAGATTGGGTAGGTTGTATTGATGATCGACAAAGCACCAATGGAGCAACGTTCTACTTAGGTGAGTGTTTGGTATCATGGCTAAGCAAGAAACAATCATCGATATCTCTATCTACAGTCGAGGCAGATTATATTGCAGCATCAACATGTTGTACACGGGTTCTTTGGATGAAACAAACTTTGACAGATATATAGCTGGAGTATTATGATCCCATTCCAATATATTGTGATAATACAAGTGCCATCAGTATCTCAAAAAACCCAGTGATTCACTACAAGACGAAGCACATTCCAATCAAGTATCACATTCTACGAGAACGGGTTGCAGAAAATAACATCAGAGTTGAGTATGTGGGCACAAAAGAACAAGTGGCAGACATCTTTACAAAACCACTTCCATGGGAAGCCTTTGAATATCTTTGCTAAAGACTTGGAGTTACTTCTACTCCAAAATGAATGTTTTTTGAATTTTTTTTGAATGCTTATCTTATATGTCTTAGATGTACATGAGGAAGCACCATAAGAGGACAATTGAGTCAAGGGGAGCAACCCCAGATGGAAAGATACCTTTACCATTGATGACAAAGGGGGAGAGATTTATCAGATGTAGAGGAAAGAGGCAGATTTATCAAATGCAGAGGACAGAGGCATGGTTCCATGGGGATCATGAGTGATATGATTTTAGTATTCCATCTGAGTGTTGTCATCAATTCCAAAGGGGGAGATTGTTGATTAAGGTTGGTTGTCATTGATGTCAACCCTTAAAGAAATCCCCATAGCATAAAGGTTTGGGTAATGGACCCAATATTTTTTGATGTAAATATGACTCATTATCATTTTTTCGTGGTTGATAAGAAGTAAATATGGATGAACTCCAAAGTTGTCCCCTTATGATGAAAGACCTCACGGGAAGACGCTTTGTGGAGTAAGAGAACCCATGCTTAATTGTGGAATAATGAGATGAAGGATAGTGAATTTGTTAGGGAAACTACCCTAGATGGATATTTCTTTTCATGTCATTTCCGGTGGTATGTAGAACGTCACATAACTCCTCATGATTAGAGAGTTATGACCATGTGAAGTTGGAGAACCCAGGTTTGGGTAATGGACCCAAGTTTGTTTGATGGATAATAGTATGATTTTTTCTATTTTCGAAGGTAATACTATTCTATATGAATCGTAAATGTCATTCCATTTCTGGTGGTATGTGGAATGTCACATAACTCCTCACGGTTTGAGAGTTATGGCCTTACGAAGTTGGAGGACCCTCATATGTCATCTAGAAGCCCCAAAAGGTCAAAGTAGTCAAAGTGGTTTAAAAGATT
>ML798929.1:54085-71190 GCA_009831015.1 Picea engelmannii | reverse complement strand
CCCAAAACTTTGGACGGGTGGGTTCTAACCCATTCATTTGATCTCTGATTCCCCTAGCGAGAAATATCGCTAACACAATCATAAAAATGTATGAGTGTAATAATGGCAGGTAGTTCAGGTGAGGTGTCATTACTATGTCGTCGCCGCCACTGGAAAAAAAATCATTAATATCTTTTCAAAAATCACTTTAACAGTAATTATGAACAATCATTACTTTGTGTGGGAAATTTGAATTGACATACTTATGTTCAAAAAACGTTTAAGGAAAAAGCTTCTGAATAATTTTTAAATTTGTTCACGTATTTTAGAAATGTTCCACATATCATAATGTTGTAAATCTCCCTTTTTATTGGATATAACCGGAATGACAACCTCATTTTTAGGAAAGGAAATCTTGGAACACACAAAAACTTGGCGTATTAAAGATAAACTTCGATACCACAGGCAAAGCCACTACTGCTAGCAGGTGTCCATAGCCTCGACAAGGTTTCCTTTTAACCCATATATGATTCTGTATCTTTAATAAATAGTTTGAATCATCTTTTCCCAAAAATACCATTATCCTGGTTTGGTAGCCAAATAACGATAATTCCACTCACTAGATCGTAACTTAAGTGAACAAGTCGACTCGTGATGAGACCTCTTGTCCTTTGATGAAAAAAATTCCAAAGGCCATTGCCTTGGTGTGGTATCCATAGTGGGAATGTCACTTATGTTATTATCTGATGATTTTGGTAGGTTGGCTCGTGATGAGACGCCCTATCCTTTGTGGGAGAAGTTTATTACTTTACTTATATTTAATATATATATATATATATATATATATATATAGGTTCTATCAAGGGATGTAAATGTGTTGAACCTGCACATAATAGATCTAGCTAAACAATGATACACACATTTGCAGAGAGAAATGGAGAAATAATAAGAAGGAGAGAAAGAATGGAAGAATTCTCATTAACCATTGTGAATAATGAATAATTTACACATGATATAATATGTATATCTCAATGAGTTCGACTTGAGGTGAACCAATGCACCATAGTGGTTGTATAGAGTGATCTGGACACACACCAATAGTTACAGTAGTGAACTGCCACCTATTCTAGTCTCTCAGGCAGTGACAGGAGTGAATTTCCACTTAGTTGAGTTAACTAGTCAACTAGTCTTCAATTAACTGAATAAACATAGAGTAGTGAGGAGTTAACTGAGGGAATAAAGGCTAATGCACCACTCTAGTGATGATACCAAGGAAATTTCTAATTAGCATGGTGATGAACACAATGTTGCATGGTGATGATCCCAATGCAACATCTAAACTCAACTCAACTAGTCAAACGGAAGTGTCAACTGAAAGAGAATATTCTCTAGGTGGAATATTCTCCCCTAAAATATAGGAGACTGGATAATGACTAATTATGAATAATAAACAAGGAATAACCTTAGGAAAAATAAATCCTAGGAGTGTGTGAAGTAACTCCAACACCCCCCCCTGAACATCACTATGGTGAAAATAAGATTGGGTCCTGACAATGAGGCCATGTTAGGTACCCAAGTACAAAATATGCACTGAAAATAAAGTGAGGAAAGAGGGAAAACCTCATGGGAAAAACCCCCCCTCAAGGTACAATGTATGTAAAAAGAAGAACTACAGTTGCTAGGCAATTGTGTCCTTCACTCCAAGACAACCTCACAGAGAATGGAATTTCTACTTAGTGAAGGTCTTGGTGAAAATGCCTATCGTCTATTTTGTTGAAGGATAGAACTGTAAGTCGATGATCCCCTCGTGTACTAAGTCCCAGATGTAGTGCATGTGGATCTCGATGTGCTTTGTCTGCTGCCTCTGAACTGGATCTCTGCAAAACTTCAGAGTGCTCTGGTTGTCACACCATATGATGATCGGCCTATGAAACTAAATGCCCAACTCAGTGAGAAAATGTTGTAGCCACATATCCTAAATGGTTATGTTAACTACCCCTCTGTACTTTTCCTTGGCTGAAGATAGAGCAATGGAAGCATGTTTCTTGCTCGACCAAAAGATAGGCCCAAAACCAAGACTAAGTGAGTAACCAGATGTGGACTTGCGATCAATGCTATCACCATCCCAGAAAGAATTAGTAAACCCAATGAGATCTAATGTAGAGTCTACTGCATAATGAATCCCAAAGGTGATGGTGCTCTATACATATCAAAGGATACGCTTTGCACATTTTCAATGTAGCTCATGCGGCTCCTGCATGAACCTTGAAACTATGCCAACTACATATGAGAGGTCTAGTATGGAGTGTGTGAGATACAAAAAGCTCCCCACTAGCTTTCTGTACAGTGTGTTGTCAACCAATGGATTCTCCCCGCCATCCTCAAGTTTGACTTCTGATAGGAAAGGAATCATAGAATACTTGCAGTCTATCATGTGAAATCTCTCAAGGAGATCTCGTGCATACTTGGCTTGAGGCAGTTTGATGCTTGATGCATCCTAACTGATCTCAAGGCCAAGGAAGAAGTGTAGTGGACCCATGTATGTCATCAAAATGTCATGAAGAATCCTCTTGACTGCAGCAATCGCTGAAGTTGAGCAACCGGTGATCAAAAAATCATCGACATACATAACTAAAAGTAGAAGTGAATCATCCATCCTAAGAATGTATACATTCGAGTCTAATTTACAATGTACAAAGTTCTATGACAACGGGTAGGATCTTGGCATACCATGCCCTGGGAGCCTTCTTGAGGCCATAAAGTGACTTCTTCAGTCGACAGAACAAAGATGAGTCCTGCATAAATCCCTGGGGATGCTCCATGTAGATCTCTTTAGAGATATCACCGTGAAGAAATGAATTCTTCACTTCCATCTGATGGAATTCCCATCCCTTGGCTGCCGCAATGGCAAGTGCCAATCGTATGGAATCCATATTCGCTACTGGAGTGAAGGTCTCATCATAGTCAATACCATGAACCTATTGAAATCCTTTGGCGACAAGCTTGGATTTGTATCTGTTGATCTATCCATCCACTATGCTCTTGGTCCTGTAGACCCATTTTCATCTGACAAGTTTCCTCCCAGAAGGAAGGGGAACAAGATCCCAAGTCTGGTTCTCAAGGAGTGAGTTGTACTCCTCCTACATGGAATATTCCAAAAAATGATTTCTAGCAGCCTCGCCATAAGACTGTGGATATAAAGACTAAACCAAGAAAATATTCCTAGAAGGTAATGGTTCAGTGGTAGTGAGTGCAAAAGGAGGCTCCTCAAAATCAGATTGAGTCCTCCTAGTATCGGTTGGATCACCTATGAGATCCCCTGCATCTTGAAAAGTAGTCTGTGCCCACTTGGGCCTCTTCTCTGGCTCTACAACTGCATTTGGATTCTTTGACTCTACATATGACTATACTGAATCTGAATCTGAATCCTCTGAGTCCTCTGAATCAAAACTCTCATCTGAAGAAGAGTCGGCATGTGCATGCTCATCATCTTAGACAGGTGGAAGAGTGAAGGTGTATGCATGTGGATGTTGAGGTACATGCGAGACACTTTCCTCGAATTGGACACTATGCTCAATGATGAGTCGATCTGAGGAAAGATCAATAAGCCAATATCCCTTCACACCGTCAGGGTATCCAACAAAAATGCACTCAGTGCTCTGTGGATCAAGTGCCTTCCTATTTTCAAAGGGAATTTGGTCCCATGCACGAGAACCAAAAATGCGAAAGTGGGCCACTTACGGTTTGAGGCCACTCCAAGCCTCATAGGGGGTCTTATCCTTGATAGATCTATGGGGAGATCTGTTTTTTATGTATGTTGCACAGTTAAGTTCTTTAGCCCATAGTCTCTGTGGTAGTGACTTTGCACGCAATATGTCATCTCCTTTAGAGATCTATTTTTCTGCCCAGCAACTCCATTTTGCTGCAGAGTATAGGGGATTGTATGCTGCAACTAAATACATACCTCATGGAAAATATTATGGATCTCATGATTTACATACTCTCCCTCGTTATCAGTTTAGAGGAATTTGATCTTCTTTCCAGACTATGTCTCAACCAAATCTTTGAAATCTTTCAGGTGTTGAAAGACCTCGGATTTTTGCCTAAGAAATTAGATCCATGTAAAACGTGAGAAATCGTCAACAAAAATGAGAAAAAACCTCACTTTGTTGATCGATGGATGTGGAAAAGGACCCATGAGGTCACTATGGATCAGATCTAAATGTGAAAAAGTTTGTTGAGACTTTCCCTTGTCGAATTTCTCTTGAGGGTGTTTTCTGAGAACACATCCCTCACATACTCCCTTGGAGAAATGGATGTCTAGTAGACCATAAACTAATAAATGCTTACTAATTTGTTGCATGTATCTAAAATTCGAATGTCCAAACGTTTCGTGCCATATCCTACTACTTTCATCAACATGAGTAAGCAGTAAAGAATAATTAGGTTCAATGAATTCAGAAAATGTATACAATCTAGACTGATGATTTACCTCACCGGTTGCAACCCTGGAGTTGGTTTGTATGTCATATATGTCCATTGCATTTGGTGTGAATATGAATCTCTTTCTGGGGCCGGAATTCGTCATCTGATACACGGAGAGAAGGTTGAAAGAAATCTTGGGAACATGCAACACATTCTCGAAACTTCCATTGGTGAGTTCAATCCTTCCTTTGTCGATGACTTCAAAAGAAGAGTTGTCCCCCATAAGAATAGGAGGACCTTTGCATGCATAAAATGAAGAATAGACTGCTTCTAAGACATCCATGTGATGTGATGCTACTGAATCTACGATCCAAGCATCGAGAGAGGAGTTGATGGCAATCAAGGCATGGCTAGAATTTCCTTTCTTGGAATTCAGATCTTCTTGCTTCTTCTTCTTTGCACCCTTGGGCATGCGATATCCAAGGTTGTTTTTCTGAAGTATCTGAGACATTATATCTATTTGTTTTTTCATGCATGCGGATTCTGAATGGAATCCTTTGTAACAGTATGTGCATTTCTCTCCTTTTCTTCCCTTTTCTCCTTTGGATCCAGAGGCATCAGTGAAGGGTTTTTTGTACCCTTCCTTCTTCGTATGTGCATGATCTTTCTTCTTATATTTATATTTAGATTTATGATATTTTTGGTTGCCATCATGCACAGTGAGTACATGCACCCATGGGCCTTTGATTGCGCCCATGTTGATGAGCTTGGTTTGTTCGTGTCAAGGATTCGATAAAGTCCTCAAGAGAAGGCACTTCCAGGTGGCTATAGAGGAAAATCTAATAGTATGGAATGCAGATACGAGTAAAAAAAATCAGGACCAAGATTGGAGAGAATGGTGAGAACCATCCGTTTCTCCTCTGCCAATTTATCAACCCCACAAGCTTTGAGTTACGACAGTAAATTCTTGAATTTTGTAAAGAAATCTTGGATATTGTCGAAGCTTTTTGGTTCCAATTTGAGCAGCTCCACCTCCAACATGTGTCCCCTCATCTCATCTTGTTTTCCAAAGAGCCCTTCCAATATTTTCTAGGCTTCAATTGGAGTCTTACAGGAAGATATGTGAAAAAGGAGATCGGGAGAGATATGACTGCAAATTCTTCCGAGTGCCTCATCCATGCGATTTAAGTACTTGAATTTTTCTATGGATGATGTTGGTTCTGTATCTGTATTCATGGTTAACCTATACAACCCTCTAGATCAAAGATGTATGTCTATTTTCTCCTTCCATGTAAAATAGTTGTAAGGTGTAAGAATGAATTCTTTTTGGAATTCCATCTTTCCGTTGTCTTCAATCTTTCATACCTACAAAACAATTTGATGTAGCTTTGGATTAGCAGTCTATCAGATCTGATACCATGTAAATGTGTTGAACCTACATAGAATAGATCTAGATAAAAAATGATACACACATTTGTAGAGAGAATTGGAGAAATAAGAAGAAGGAGAGAAAGAATGGAAGAATTCTCATTAACCGTTGTGAATAATGAATAATTTACACATGATATACTCTGTATATATCAATGAGTTTGAATTGAGGTGAACCAATGTGCCATAGTGGTGATATAGAGTCATATGGACACACACCAACAGTTACGAGAGTGAACTGCCACCTATTCTAGTCTCTCAAGCAGTTACGTGAGTGAATTACCACCTAGTTGAATTAACTAGTCAACTAGTCTTTAGTTAACTGAATAAACATAGAGTAGTGAGGAGTTAACTCAGGGAATCCAGGATAATGCACCACTCTGTTGATGATACCAATTCAAGTTCGAATTAGCATGGTGATGATCCCAATGTTTCATGGTGATGATCCCAATGCAACATCTAAACTCAACTCAACTAGTCAAACTGAAGTGTCAACTGAAAGAGAATATTCTCCAGGTGGAATATTCTCCCCTAAAATATAGGAGACTGGATAATGACTAATTATGAATAATAAACAAGGAATAACCATATGAAAAATAAATCCTAGGTGTGTGTGAAGTAACTCCAACAAGGGAGGCTCATCTACTCCTTAAGAGTGAGGGATGGTGTAACAAGTGTAAGAATGCCAAGTAGAAAAGTGTGTTTTAGACTCCTTATTATAATACGAAGGCAAATTATCATTCAAGTATATGTAGATATATAGGGGGAAAAAACGAATTATGGTGGTTAATGAATTATGAACAATTTTTAAGATAATTCGGAGAAATTAATCCAAAAACAATTCGATAAGGTATGTTAAATAGTCCACACAAAAATTAAAAATCGTTACTTATGATAATTATAAGTAGTGTTGATGAAAATTAATTAATGAAGGCCATACCCAAAGGAGTGATTGGCGTAATAATGCCATGCTTGTTCCTGAGAAAATAATCGTGAATTTTGAGAAAAAGGAACGACAAATAAGAAAAAACGTAGAAGGAACAACAACAACTCCTTTTGAATGAACAACGCTATCTGAAAAAGGAATGGAAGTCACTATAAAGGGAACAACAGTGTAACAAAGGGAGCGACAATCGTTATTTCAAATGGGCGATACTATTTGTGAAGGTAACAAAAATCGTGCAAAGGTAACAACAGTCGTTCTGATCCAGAGGGATATTGGTGGCCACCCACCTTTTCCAACTGGCTCAAAACAGTTTTCTGACATTTTTGGCAATTTACTATTTTTAGCAGTTTTTACTTCTGAGGCCATTTTGAGGGACTAAATGAATGTTTTTCGATTTCAATCTCCTCAATGATATCCTAAGGCATAATTGATCCCCCAAAATAAATCTCCTCGACGATACCTTTCCAACGGGCTATCACACGCCTAAAATGAAGATCGTATGCAAAAGTTACGACCCCGGGAAGTTGATGTACTAGCTTACCCAAACGGGGCCCATGTGACTTTTGGCGTTTCATTTCCTAGGGTTAGGTTTTTGGATGTCTAGGGTTTTTGGAATTCTTGCTTATTGTAAAAAAATTCCTTTAGAGCCTCATTGTAACCTTCTTCTTGCGAATGCGCGTTGTCGTCACATCTCTTCTCAGAGATAAGCCGCCACCATTCCAGCAAGCTTGTTTCCACTACATTTTAGAGTTTCAGCTTATTTCGTTATTGAATAGAAAACCAGTTTTATTGTATCTCTGTTATTTTGTGTTAAGCACCTATTAATAATATGTATTCATTTTGTTCTGCTCATAAAATCTGGATCACGTTCCTTTCGAATGAACGACAACCATATGCAAAGAGATCAATAATCACACGAAGGGAACAACAATCATTTTGTTTTAAATGAACAGCAACGATGATGTTCAAATTTGAACCATCTAGTTAAGTGATTGGAAACCTCCCACATACATTTTTGTTTTAGTGAATCTATGATTGATTAGTCATCAACTAAATTCATTCAATTTCTATGGGTAAGTTTATTCAATAATCGAAGTTTTGGATGGTCTGTTAGTATCATAAATACATGTTCTTCTTCTATGAAAACATGGTTTATATTTACTGGGTTTTTTTTTTTTAGCAAGGAACAAAAAAGAGTGCTAATTATACTCATTATAGTCATCTTTCCCAGTTCTCATTCTCTCAAGTGACTTTTAAAAAGTAAAAAAAAATAAAGGCTTAATCAAATCTGTAAAGAAAACTATATACAATATGTATAGTGCTAATAAGAATCATAATTTTATGAAGTTGAGGCTGCTAGGTTACATTCCCATCCAGCTAAAATCTGAACATTGGTGTCCTTAATTACTTCTTTGCAAAAGGATTCATTTGAAAGAGGTTGATGGTAGAGTTGTAACCGATTTCCATTTACCAGAAAAGGAGAACCAAATTTGTTGATGGTGACTAAACTGACAATCTTGTTATCATGGACTTAATGGATTTCATATGGTCTGAGCCACCTTGTCTGTAGTTTTCCAGGAAAATCCTGGAATCTGGAGTCATAAAGAAGCACCCAATCACCTTTCTGGAAGGATTTCTTCTTGATATGTTTATCATGCCAGCTATCTCTCTGTTGTTGAATAACAGTTGTGTGTTGTAAGGTGAACAGACGTGCTTCGTCTAACTGGTTGAGTTGTTGTAAGCATTGTTTATGTGCCTCTATAAGATCTAGTCCAATTTCCTAGGCCATCCTTAGAGTCTTTATCTCAAATTCAATTGGGAAGATGGGTTCTTTTCCATAGACTAGATGATAAGGGGAGTAGCCAGTAGTGTTATGCCATGTCATGCAATAGGCCCATAAGGAATTTGGAAGCTCGGATGCCCAATTCTAATGGTTTGTTGAGACTGTTTTTGTGAGAATTGCCTCAAAGACTTTGTTGGTACTTTCTACTTGTCCGTTTTCCTGTGGGTGGTAGGGGGAAGTAACTCTGTGCTTGATATGATAATTATGCAGGGTGGTCGTGATTCTATGGGCTGTAAACTGCAACCCTCCATTAGTGATTACTTCCCTGGGTAATCCATAGCGTACAAATATTTCAAAAATAAATTTAATGACTGTTTCCTCTGTTGCATTTTTCAAGGCTACCGCCTCTACCCATTTGGTCATATAGTCTGTTGCAACTAAAATATAATCCTTCTGGTTTGATTTTAGATTGAAGGGGCCAAAAAAATCCAATGCCCATCTTTCAAAAGGTTCTGTGACTATTTGTGCTTGCAGGGGAATTTCATCAGCTTGGTCAGGTCGACCCATCCTTTGGAAGTTATTGCAAGCTTGGACATACTTCTTTGCATCCTTAAATATTGAGGGCCAGTAGTAGCCCATCTGTAAAATCTTATGCCCCATTCTGCGTTCTGCAAAATGTCTACCACAGGGCTCATCATGACCGACCTTCAGAACATCGTAAATTTTATCATCCCTTACACATATTTGGATTTGGAGGTTAGCCCCTATGTGGAACATATATCCATCAATCCAAGTGAATCGTGCACTACGTTGGATGATCAGTTTCCTTTCTCTCAGTGATAGATGTGTTGGTAGTTTCCCAGCTGCCAGATAATTAGCCACATCAGCATGCCAGATAATTAGCCACATCAACGTGCCATGGTGTTTTAATAGTGACTGGGAACAGGTGTTCATTTGGAAATTGGTCCTCCACTGTCATAGAATCATCTATTTTGGGTATGTAGGACAAGAAATTTGCGATGAGATTCTCTCTTCTGGGTCGATCCTTGATGGTGATGTTGAATTCCTTCCATAGTTAATAACCATCAAGTAACCCGTCCATTAGTGATTGGTTTTTTAGCTAGATATTTAATAGCAGAATGATCAGTATACAGAATAATGGGATAGCATGTTATATAGTGGTGGAATTTATTAATAGCATGTATAACGGCTAAAATTCTTTCTCTGCTACTATATAATTTAATTCAGCGGGAGTGAGATTTTTGCTAATAAAATAAATAGCATAAGGTTTCTTGTCTTCTTTTTGTCCAAGGACAACGCCTATGGTGATATACGATGCATTTGTAGAAATATGAAATGGCAATTTCCAGTTTGGTCCCCTCAACATCGGTGCCATTGAGACCAGCTTTTTAAGTCCTACAAACACAACAACACACTTGTCAGACCACTAAAATTTTGCATTACCAATTAAAGCATGTAAATGTGCAGTTGTTCTTGAAATATTTTCTATGAATCTACGATAGTATCCTACAGCGCCAAGGAAACTACGTACATCAGTTTCTGTACGGAGTGTAGACAAATTAAGGATTACCTCTATTTTTGGTGGGTCTACCTTGATTCCCTCTACAGAAACATATTGTCCTGTACCACACCTTCAATCATCATCATATGACATTTCTCATGACTCAAACACAACCTAGTAGCAATGCATCGTTCCATTACCTTCTCTAGATTGATAAGAGTTTGATCAAAATCAATGCCATAAGGGGTGAAATCGTCCATGTAAACTTCAAGTCCTTCATTAATTAGATCAAAAAATATGCTCACAATGGACCTTTGGAATGTGGATGGAAAATTACATGACCCAAAAGGAAATTCTCTGTATGAAAAGGTACCTAGGGACATGTAAATGTAGTTTTATGTTGGTCTTCTGGAGCAATCTGGATCTGATTATAGCCACTAAAACCATATAGGAAGGAGAATAATTACTTCCCTGCTAAAGTGTCAAGGACTTGATCAATAAAGGGTAAGGGAAAGTGGTCCTTCTGGGTAGATTTATTGAGTTCTCTTTAGTCTACGCAGATTCGTCATTTCCCATTCTTCTTAGAGATGATTACTAGTGGGGAAACCCACCAACTATCTGAGATAGGATGTATAAAATCAACATCCAACAGTTTTTGTAACTCTTCTTTAACAACATCCCTGAGATGAGGGTTCAATATTCATTGGGGCTATCAGATGGGTCAGGCATCTTTCTCAATATAGATATGATGTGTACAAAGTTGGGGATCGATGCCCTTCATGTCAGGATATTCCCAAGCAAAATCCTGTTGATATTTAGAGAGGATCTGACTTAATTTGTGTTGTTTTTGCTCATTTAAATTAGCATTAATATTCAAAAGCCTCCCTAGTGCAGTTTCCACTGATTTTTTGTTATGGACAATAGTAGTGGGGATATGTTGTTCCATCAATGCTTCCAAAGGATCTCCCTATGCTTCATTATCTAACACATATTTTAACATTTGACATGTTGGATTGCTTATAATGGCTGGGATGTTAATGAAGCTATTGATCACATCATCTTCTAGTTGGTTCTTGAGTCTGAGAGATTCTTCCAATGTGAGAGGAGATTGCAGATCCTTTTTTGGATGTCTACGTGGTGGAAACTATTGATGTATAATAGGCAAACTTGGAGCTGGAGGATACAGGATGAGGTTCTTTGCAACACTTCCTCTAGAAATAGCCATTCTTCCTGTGTGACATCCTATGTATGCATCTGCTATTGTGAGCCATGGCCTTCCCAGTATCAATGGGTTTCCATCGAGTCTACTTCTTGGGTTGATAATGAGGAAATCAGCTGGGTATTCCCAAGAGTCGATTGAAATTGTTATATCTTGTAATGTGTCGACTAGTTTAACCATTGATCTATCAGCCAATTGTAACATAATTGAAGTTGGTTTGAAGGAGGTGAAACCCAAGATATTACAGGTCTCGATGGTCAGGATATTGATGGCTACCCCCAAATATACTAGTGTATTTGGAAAAGAACAACCTTGAATCTGCACTGTTACCACGAGATTCCTTGGGTCTATATACTTGACCAGCTCGTGCTTTCCCAAAATAAGATCTAACAAGGCCCCTACCATACAAACACTTGATGGATTTTTGGCTTTCCTAACAGGCTTCTTCCCACATAATTCCTTAATTTTCTTTGCATAAATTGGGATGTCTTGCAGAGCCTGTAGGAGTGGTATCTTAAAATAGATATTCTTTAGTTCCCATACAATGTTGAAGTTAGGATATATAGTTGGCTTTCCTATCATTAGCCTCTCGGGAAATGGGGGAGGAGGAGTTGCATCCTCATCAGGGTTATGTGTCTCGGCTGTATTTCCCCCATGTTCTATTTCTTCTGTTATGACCACAGTCGAGGATGTTCTTGTTGGTTGTATATTATTTTCATTCTTCTTCTCTTGGTGAGTGTTACTTTCTTCAGGAGAAATTATGTGCCCTGACCTCAACCGAAGTTCATTGCACCCTATTGAGTTGATTTCCATGTCCAAATTCTCAATAATTTGTACAAGTTGTCCTGGTATATTATTAGGATTTGGATTGGGTTGAGTTGGTAATTAAGGACACATTTGAGGTTGAGGGTTCTGGGGTAATTGGAGTGGTGCTTGTAAAGTGAGTTGAGCTTGGGGAGCCATCCCCATGGGTTGATTGGTCATCCCCATGGGGCGCTTCTAGTTTTGATTCCAATTGGGGGCTTGGGCAGTTATGCTAGTCCACTGTGAAGGATAGGGGTTATTAATTGGATTTTTCTAGGATGGGGTAGGGTATTGCGAGTTAGGCCAGGTGGGATTTGTAGCTGATTGATTTGGCCAGGTGGGATTTGTAGCAGATTGATTTGGCCATGGTGTAGTAGGATATTGTTGGGACTGCTAGGTAGGGTTAGAAAATAGTTGTCCTTTCCATGTGTTTCCAGAATTTTGTTTCTGATTATATTGTATAGAAAAGAAAGAGGAAGGATCTTGTAGTGTACTTGGGGGACGAGCCTGCCATTGGTGACACTGAGCCATCAGATATACCGGTTTTGTTTTATCTTCTGCCTCTTTAAAGACAACTTTTAATCCTGGGAGTGATGGGAATTGCTCTGTTTCATGGTCTTTGGCACAGATAGTGCACACCCAAACTACATCCAAAGGACATTCCCTCGGGCTATGTTTCTTTCTACATATATGGAAAAATATGGCCAAGGACTGCTCTTCTTCTGCATGTTTCTTCTTAGCCTGCAACACATCCAATTGTGCATTTAGAGTACTAAAATATCAGTTTTTAAATTCTCTAATAGATTACCAACTTCGGCTTCGGTGGAACCCTAGCTAGTAATGTTGTTATTTCTAATGAGGGGAGCCCACATTCCTGATCTGGTCTATGTACTTCCATGTGAGCACCTGATGCACAATAAGATAATATTATCATACGCTTCCTGATAAATATCACCCTTCCCCATTAAATTCAAGGTTTCTACCAATTCATCCTTCATCCCTTTTATCAAAGTGGATTTAAGTACCTCACTTCGTAGTGTGTTGTATGGTGGTCTTTGCAAGTTATACTGAAACCTTTCAACATATTCCTTTAGTGTCCCATTTTTTTTTTGCAGACATTTGAAAGATTTTGTCTTTTAGATCCCTGGTCCTACAGTAATCTTGATATTTTGTGAGGAAGGTTTGTTTCATTTCATCCCAAGAATTTATGGTTCCTCCTCCTAATCCCATAAACCAATGCAAAGTTTCTCCTTTCAAGGTGGAAGGGAACAACTTCAGTTTCTAGGGTTCAGAGGTGTAGTCATATTCTCTACACAAGACATCAAATTTGAATTAGAATGCATCAGGGTCCTCTGAAATTAATATATGAAATGTTGGCAGATTCTATAATGGGATCGCTTTCATGGGGGCATTAGCAACGGGATCAACTATCAAATATTCCAAAGTGGAAGTCTAGGCTCATGGTTGATTTGGTTGCACCATTTGGTTGAAAATATGTCAATAATATTTAGGAATTTCTTGGCCTGGGTATTCTATTTGGGGTGATTGATTACTTGATCCCCTAGGGGATTTAGTTTTGTTGCCTCTATCTGGGATTTTAGGTATGCCTTCTCCTATCATAGGAGATCCAGGATCAAGTGGTGGTGATGGGTTTTCCTTAGCAACCCCACTGGTATCCCCTTCTCCTTATTCTAGATTACAAGAGTTTCCCTCGTCTAAAGGGCTGAGAGGTGGAAGATCTGTATTTTGAAAACTTTGTTCAGTCCCTTCAGTTATGCTATGAACCTCGGCATGGGATGTAGTTGGTGAATTTGTTGCTTGAGGGATTCGGGTAGAACCTTTTCTGGGTCCAACCGAAGCTTGAGATTCAGCTTTTCGGATGATGCCATCTATGCAAGTGCTTCTTCCAGGGGCCATTGAGCCCTAGCCTTTTGTAGTTTTTGGTGGGGGTTTTGGTTTTTCATGTTCTTTCTTCTTAGTCATACACACTTCACACAAAATTTTAAGTAACTAGTAACTCCTTTAGACTGGACCCTCGGTCCTCAGAAGTACTGCTACTAGAAACTCAGTATGCAAAAATGGTGAAAACACCTAGAGCTTCTATTAATTCCATAACTGGTACAACATTTACAAAAGACTTCTTGTACAAAGCAATTCTGAGTTCTGAATGCTTTGATAATTTCTTAGATGTCTTTCTATGATTCATTACCCTCTATTTATTACAATGATATGGGTAATTTAATCCATCCTGAGGATCGAGAGATCCTCAAGATTTCTTTTACTATTTATAAATTTTACAACATAGAGAATCAATCTTCCTCAAAACTGCTTTGCGCTTGATCTCTTTATATTCCAATAATCTATGTATCTTCAAAATCTTTGAGTTTAACAATATATGTCTATTCCTGCAATAAAATCAAACAATTCCAACCAAATTTTAGAATTTATTAATGTTACTCAATAATATTTCTACAAGACTTTTTAATCATTTTCTATCCTAATTATCTCTAATTAATGGAAAAGTCAATCAATATTATATCATAAACCATGGGAATAAGGAGGATATTTGTACCTTTTCCTCAACTCAACACTTAGAAGATGAAATTTGTACAACATATACCTGAATAATTTATGTGAATATCCTTTGGATTTCAGAGTTTGAAAAGTTACAGAAAACATTTCATAGAGAAAATTCTGCGATGACTGAATTCAGGATGATTCCAAAAACCTATCTTACACAGACTGTATCTCTGAAAGTATAAGGCCTCGGGAGCTGAAATTTGAACCCAACATACCTTGATCCATCTACTAAATGTATTCCAAGGTTTTCCTTATGAAATGTTGTAGAAAACAAATTATAGAAAAAAATCCAAGGTGTATCAGATGTAGCAACGAAACCCCAAGACCTTGAGCTCTTATACCAAATGTTAAGAACCAAATATCAAGATAACATAGAAAAACCTCATAATAAGTAATCAACTTGTTGAAAAATATCTAATTTCATATAATAATTCTTTTCAAGGGGGAAACCTCCTTACAATGATTAATTGGGTTGGTTGTCATTGATGTCAACCCTTGAAGAAAGTCTGGTAGCACAATGGTTTGGGTAATGGACTCAAGTTTGTTTGATGGGTAATGGTATGAGTTTTTATATATTTGTAGGTAATACTATTCTAGATGGATAGTACATGTCATTCCATTTCCAATGGTATGTGGAACGTCACATAACTCCTCGCGGTTAGAGAGTTATGGCCATGTGAAGTTGGAGAAAGGTTTGGGTGATGGACCCAAGTTTGTTTGATGGAAAATGGTATGAGTTTTGATATCTTTTAAGGTAATAATATTCTATATGTATATTACATGTCATTTCATTTCCGGTGGTATGTGGAACGTCATATAACTCATCACAGTTAGAGAGTTATGGCCATGTGAAGTTGGAGAACCCCCATGGGTCATCTAGAATCCCCGAAAGCTCAAAGTAGTCAAAGTGGTTTAAGAGATTTTAGAAGGTAAATAATGTCAATGAAGACCTCATTCCCGAAGACCAAGCTAAATTAAGGAAGGAAGTTCAAAAGGTAAAAGAAGCCAGGAAAGAAGGAAAATGGGCAATAACTAGAAATTGAAAAACTATTATTAGGGATAGAGACCAGAAGGATAATAATAAATAGGAATTTGGGACACTCATGATCCTTTTTTGGAATTTTCATGGCTTTCCATGGTGAAAAGGTCCTATGATAAGTTGGATCCTGAGTGATATTGATATTATCTATCTAGCTGAAACTTGGGAGCATGAGGAGTTTAAGGTCCCTAGCATGGAAGGATTTGTCTTGTGGTCGGCATGGAACAAAAAATCCCACCATAGAGGGATAGGAGGCATAGATTGTTATATTATAAAGAGAATTTCTCCTCACATTCAACTTCTTAATATTGACCCTCTTAATCAATACATTTGGATAGAAATTTCAGACACCAATGCTAAGAATATGTATATAGCAATTTGTTATTTTGCACCTATTAATTCTAGTTTTTATAAGAAAAATAATCTAGATAAAAATTGTCCCTATAATAATTTAGAACAAGATATTTATAATTTGAAAATGAAGGTAATATCCTCCTTCTAGGAGACTTTAATGCTAGGACTGCAACTAAACAAGCTACTCTTTTAAGTAATGAGTCCAACCATAATCCTTTATGGCTAGATGAGGACCTTGTTTTATCTAATAGTTACAAAAGAAGTTATGAAGACCTAATTGAGAACTTGTTTGGTACTGAGTTGGTCAAGATCTGCAGCTCTCAAGACCTAATAATTTGCAATGGAGTAATGAAGTGGCCAAACTCCAACCACATGACCTGTATTCATGGGATAGGTAGTAGTGTTGTAGAGTATGTGATATTTGATATCCCTGTTTCCAACCAAATAGCAACTTTTGTCCTTTTAAATGACCATGATCCTGACTCTGATCATAAACCCTTAACCCTAAATCTAAAATTTTCCATGCGTAGGAGCACCATTGAAGATAATTTTGATAATCAAAGGAATTTGTGCTTTGACAAAAGTAAATTTGAAATTTTCTTAAAGGATTTAAATAGTAAATTAAACCTCCTAACTTATAAGGACAACATTGAAGAACTTTATCATAATTTTACAACTACCCTTTCCACTTCTATTAACAAGTTTCAAAGCGTCATGTAAAAAGAATAATAGAACGACCAACCCTTGGTATGATAAAGAATGTAAAATTGCTAGGAAATCCGTTAGGGATGCTTCTAATGATCCCTAAAACTTGATAAGATCAATTTGTACAAATCCCTAATTAAAAGGAAAAAAATATACTATATCAATAAAAGGAAAGAGAAACTTTCACAACTATAGAAGTTGGATACTAAGAAGTTATGGAGCCAAATTCTAAAATGCAATACTAAAGAAAATAATAGGATTCCATTAAGGGACTGGAATTCCTACCTTAAAAGTCTTTATGAGTTCCCTAATGCCATGGAC
>ML798929.1:37721-48067 GCA_009831015.1 Picea engelmannii | reverse complement strand
GAGAGAAGATATTGACAGATCATCTTAAGGAAAGAACTAACGATCTAAACTAGCTTGAGGCAGAGTTTGGTCAAGAAGAGAAAGGACTTGAAGAAGAAATAATCACATTAAAAATTCATCTTGAAGAAGCGAAAAGAACAGAATAAGTCATGAAGTCTCGGATAATGAAGAAAGAAGAAGAGGTTGAGAATCTTGAAGAAGAATTTGTCACATTGAGAAGTAAAATCGTCAAGCTCAACATGAATGTTGAAGAGACAGAAACATCAACATCAGTTATAGAGAATGAAGAGAAGCACTCTAGGTTGCTAGAAAAGAAGAATGAAGAAAACAAAAAGAGTTATGCAAAAGTAATCAAAGGAAGGAATCATGGTCAATGAGAATCTAAGAAAATTATTGAAGATACATCTTCAAGAAGACCATTCATGTTCAAGCCACAAAGAATATTCAATAATGATCATGATCAGTCAAAGAAAAAATTTAGAATGACTACGCCACAACAAACATCATTCACTCCCAAGTATGCAAATTTATTTTATGGTCATTGTTTTTATTGTATTAAATTTGGACATAAGGTTGCATATTGCAGGGATTATAAAAGAAATGTCTATGTGGCCCCACATAACATTTAATGTTACAAATGTCATAACTATGGACGCATATCTAGTGATTGTAGACGCATGATCGATACTTCCATGAAAGAGAACATTGATATCAGATGTAAGAAAGTGTGGATAAGAAAACATGAAAAACATGTGAACAAAGACCAGGCCCCAGAGATCGCAAGATTGGCAATAAAATGAGATGAATAAAATTCTACAGAGAAAAAGAAAGATGTATGATACATAAAGGTTTGGAAAATAACTGAAAGAAAAGAAGGATAGGAAAATAAGGAACAGGTTCAATATATTGTACTTTCAGGCATTGTAGTGAAAGATGAATCCACAAATAGAAAGAAAGAAGTCATAGCTCAAAGAGATGATGAATTTACCAATGAAGATGATGATGAATACACATCAGAGCGAGAATTGTTTTGAGCCATCCAGCTTAGAGACTCCCAGGTAATATGAATATTAGATAAGGGGAGTCTATGCGATAGCTATGACAAACCAAAGAACCATCCTTCAAGCTTCTTGCAGAGTTTGAGAAGACAGATCCAGAGCAGTCAGTTAGAAAAAGTATAGTTTGATATATTAATAAAGACTTCATGATAGTATAGTGATAAATGGGTCAACATTATGCGCAGTTGCGCAAGTAGAGTCTTGGACAGTATGGACAGAGATGGATTCGTAAGAATACTTAGCAAGTTTGGATAGATATATGACAGTGTACTAGAGCATGAATTCATAGATTGGTTCAAAGAGTGGTTCAAAGAAAAAGGAACATTATCACAATGGATGATAATTACAGAGGAAATGGCTCGAACAATGCTAATGGATTCCAAATTGACAAATATTTTTTGGATACATGCAGTGCATACAACATTTCACATTCAAAACAGAGTAATGTTAATAAACAACAATGACAAAACTCCCTACGAAATATGGAAAGGAAGCGCAGACAACTGTTGGGTATATGTTAAATTCTTTGCATGTGTGTGTGAGGGTGCGTCAAGTTCAAAAACTGCGCCTGACGATCCCTCTAGTGGTTTTTTCTATTTTTAGTGATTTTCTAAATTAATCTCGGATTAAGGGATTAGGATTTTGGTATCTACAGAATACCTAAAAACATTGTATATATTGTATGGTGAATGGTGAAATTCGAGATAATGAATATAAGAAAGGTTTTCTCGGTTGAGGGTTTCCAGTATAAAATCTTTGTGTACTCTGTGTATGAGCCATTGATTAAATTTTTTTTTGTTTAAGAATCTATATGCATTGTTTTACTTCACAAGTTTAAAATTTACATGTGGTATCAAAACTCATTTTTGGCTTTAGAGGGACGCCTTTGTTGTTGAGGGTTTGGCTCGATCTTGATAGATCAAGTTTATCTTGGGTTTGTGATAAACTTGGGTTTAGTGGGAGCTTTTGCAGTGGAGATTCGAGGATAGAAAGAGATAGATAAGTTCAATGGTAAAAAATTTGAGCTATGGAAGCTCAATATGGAGGACCTTCTTGTAGACAAAGAACAATGGATCGCTATGGATCTTGGTACACAACCTACTGGTGCATTGTCTACTAGCACACATGCTACTGGTACACAACCTACTAGTACACAACCTACTAGTACACCACCTACTAGTATGTCAAAGGAAGATTGGGAGAAGTTGGACAAAAGAGCAAGGAGTATTATTCGACTCTACCTGGCAGATTCGGTGTTGTTGAATGTCTCGGGAGAATCTACAGCCAAGGAACTATGGGATAAGTTGGGGAATTTGTATCAATCAGAGTCCTTGGTAAACAAGTTGTTTCTTTGAAATAAATTGTATCATGTTAGGATGGAAGATGGAGATTTTGTGACAGAACATATAAATGCCTTTAATACTCTGGTAAGTCAACTTGTCTCTATTAATATTACAACTGCAGAAGAAGATAAGTGTATTACTTTTTTATGTTCTTTGCCAAACTCTTGGGATAATCTAGTTGTAGCAATTGGTAGTACCACTCAATCTACATTGAAGTATGAGGATGTAGTTTCATCCTTGTTATCTGAAGAGATGAGGTGGAAAAGCATAAATAATCATAGCACAGATGCTTTATTTGTAAGAGGTCATACCCAAGACAGAAATCATGGTAAGCCTTCAGGGGGGGGCGGGGGGAGATATAAATCTACAGGTAGATCTAAGTCTCCAGGAAAATATTTGAGGAAATGCTAGAAGTGTGGTAAAACAGGGCATTATAAGAAAGATTGCAAGTCTAAGAAGGTTGAAAAACCAAAGGGATCTGATAGTAATTTTTCCATAGAGGTGATGTTTACCTAGCATGTACAAGTACACATGCAGACCGCGATGTATGGTTGATCGACTCAGGTGCATCATACCATATGACTCCTCACGGGGAGTGGTTCTCTAAATATGAAAAATATGATGGTGGTGATGTATTTCTAGGAGATGACTCAACAACAAAAATCTTAGGACGTGGAAGGGTTAAGTTGCTGCTAAAAGATGGAAAGATTAGAACTCTCCCTAGGGTTCTGCACATTCCAAAACTTTCCAGGAGCATAATATCTATATGCAAGTTGGATGATGCAGGAGTAGATACTGTATTTGGAAATAAAACTTGCAAGATGGTACGAGGGGAAACAGTGTTGATGAGGGGAGTTCGGTGTGGAACTTTGTACAAGTTGTTGGGAAGCACTTATACTAATGGGTGTAACAGTTCTATTTTCCTTGAGCAGAAAAATAAAGAAGACAAAACCAATATCGTCCCTGAAAAGAAGACCATGCTGTGGCATCAAAGACTGGGGCATATTGGAGAAAAGGGCCTTCGAACACTACACGGTAAAGGCATGGTTTAAGGTATGCCTAATTTCACTCTAGATTTTGATTTCTATGAACATTGCATATATGGTAAACAAAATCAAGTAAAATTCCCATCTGGTGCTACAAGAGCAAAGGGGATCTTAGAATTGATACACAGTAATGTGTTTGGACCTGTGCTTGTTCCATCACTAGGTAAGTCTATGTATTATGTTTCATTCATAGATGATTTCTCAAGGTACACATGGATTTATTTTCTTAGAAAGAAATCTAAGGTATTTGATAAATTTAAAGAGCTGAAGGCTTTGGTAGAAAATCAGACAGAGAAGAAAATAAAGGTATTGAGAAAACATAATGGTGGGGAATTCTGTGGAAATGAATTCGAAGAATTATGTAAGAAGTGTGTTATAGCAAGGCAAAAGACTACTCCATACACTCCTCAGTAGAATGGAGTTGCAGAAAGGATGAACATGACACTGATGGAAAAATCAAGGAGCATGCTCAGCGGTGCCGAGTTAGGACAAGAATTTTGGGCAGAGGCAGTGGGTACAACATGTTACCTGGTCAATCGATCACCTTCATCAGCATTGGATGATAAAACTCCACACGAGTTATGGTCTGGAAAGAAACCCTCTCTTCAACATCTTAGATTGTTTGGTTGTGATGCTTATGTACATGTTCCAAAGGAAAATAGAAGTAAGTTGGATAAAAAGGCTGAAAAGTGTGTCTTTATTGGTTATAAATATGGTGTGAAAGATTATAAGCTTTGGAACCTAGAAACCAAGAAGATTGTTTATAGTCGAGATGTTGTTTTCAGAGAGGTAAAAGATGTGTCCAAACAGGAATTCCTACCAACGCAAGATGAACCTAAGAAAATAGAGCTTGAGTTGGATGATGCAAAATTTGAATCATCTGAAGAAGAGGAAGCAGAAGAAGAAGAACCTCATACCCCAGTATTGAGGAGATCAGTGAGAGATAGAAGGAAACCAGAAAGGTATAGTCCACCTAATTTTCATTCCAATTTTTCTTTATCTATTACTAATGATGATCCCAAAACTGTCAGGGAAGCATTGAATTCAGAGGATAGTAAACTCTGGAAGAAGGCCATGGTTGAAGAAATGGATGCCTTGGATAAGAATGAGGCATGGGATATATTTGAGTTGCCAGCTGGAAGAAAATCGGTTGGTAGAAAATGGTTGTTCAAGAAGAAGTTTAATGCACAAGGTAAAGTGGAGAAATACAAATCTCAGTTAATAGCAAAAAGTTATTCCCAGGTAGAGGGAATAGACTTTGGTGATATTTTTTCTCCTATTGCTAAGTTAACTTCTATTAGATTTCTTTTATCTATTGTTGCTACTTTTGATCTTGAAGTGGAACAGATGGATGTGAAGATAGCATTCCTACATGGGGATCTCTAAGAAGAAATATAAATGAAGCAGCCAAAAGGCTTTGTACTGAAGGAAAAGAAAGAGCTATTATGTAAGATAAAGAAGTCACTATATGGTCTAAAGCAATCACCTAGGATGTGGTACCAAAAGTTTGACACATACATCATTGGATTGGGATTTGTAAGAAGAAGGGTTGATCACTGTGTATATTCCAAGTAGCTATCCTCCAAATTTGACATGAAGGATCTCAGTGCTGCTAACTTCATTCTGGGAATGGAGATTAAAAGAGATCGTGCAAACAGGAAACTTTGGTTGAATCAGAGAAAATATGTTGAGATGATATTGCAGAGGTTTAATATGCATGGAAGTAAACCGGTCAAGGTTCCTATTCCTATAGGTGTAAATTTATCTACAAATCAATGTCTCGAGACAAAGAAATAAGAAGAGGACATGTCCCATGTTCCGTACGCCAGTGCAGTTGGTAGTTTGATGTATGCAATGGTCTGTACTAGACCGGACATTACACATGAAGTGGGAGTTTTGAGTAGGTATATGTCAAAACCAGTGAAGGAGCATTGGACAACAGTAAAGAGGGTCTTCAGGTATTTGTGTGGCACTACCAATTATGGATTGTGCTACCAAGGAAGACCAGGATTGGACAGAGTGGTGGACATACATGGCTTTGTTGATGTAAACTGGGCTGGAGATCTAGATCGCAGAAGATCTATAAGTGGGTATGTGTTTAACCTATTTGGAGAAGAAATCAGTTGGATGAGCAAAAGACAAGTTGTAGTACCACTCTCAACTACAGAATCTGAATACATGGCAACCACTCATGCAACCAAGGAAGCAATATGGTTATAAATATTGTGTTCAGGTATTGGGTTGGTACAAAAAGTAGTGAGATTAGATAGTGAGTGCAATATTCCTAGCAAAGAACCCAACTTATCATTTGAAGACAAAGCATATTGATGTTCAGTATCACTTTGTGAGAGACATGATTGAGGAAAAGAAGGTGTTGCTGGAAAAGGTTGACACTTTGAAGAATGTTGCAAATTTATTGACAAAGTCTATGAGCACAAAAAAGTTCTCCTAGTGTAGAGTAACAATGGGAATTGTTGCCCTGGATTGTTGACTATATAACCATGTGGACCCCTGGATGCAAAGAAAACAACAAGTTGGAGAATTTTGGGTATATGTTATATTCTTTGCATGTGTGTGTGAGGGCGCATTAGGTTCGACAACTGTGTCTAGCGATCCCTCTAGTAGTTCTCTATGTGTTGTGTGCATCGGGCGCTTTCCTAGCGCTTCCCAGGGGTGGGGGGGCAGGTATGCCCCCCTGGTTACGTGCAACGTTCAGCAACGGGTGGTAGACTAGGGCTGACAGAGTTCGGGGAAGTGCCCCAAAAAATGTTTTTGGGCGGTTTTTGCTATTTTTAACAGATTTTGCTATTTTTAGTGGTTTTCTAAATTAATCCCGGATTAAGGGATTAGGGTTTTGGTATCTACGAAATACCTAAAAAAATTGTATATGTTGTATGGTGAATGATGAAAATCGAGATAATGAATATAAGAAAGGTTTTCTCGGTTGAGGTTTTCCAATATAAAATCTTTGTGTACTTTGTGTATGAGCCATTGATTAAATTATGTTTTACTTAAGAATCTATATGCATTTCTTTACTTCACAAGTTTAAAATTTACAACAACAACAACCTCTACATCAAGAAATTTTCAAAAGATATGCAAAATGAATTTGAAATTTCATTAATTGGAGAACTATCCTTCTTTCTGGGTCTTCAGATATGTCAAAGAAACCAATAAATTTGTATTTCTCAAACTAAGTATATCAGAGAAATGCTAAAGAGGTTTGGAATGGAAGATTGAAAACTAGTTGCCACTCCTATGCAAACCAGTTGCAAGTTGAGCAAAGATGATGATTCAAAGTCTACATACCAGAGGAAATACAAGCCAATGATTGGTAGCTTATTATATGTGACAACATCCAAACCAGATGTAATGGAGGCAGTTGGACAGGTGGCACGATTTCAAGAAACACCAAATGAATCACATGTATTAGAAGTGAAAATGATTTTTAGATATCTCAAAGGAACAAAAGAGTTTGGATTATGGTATCCAAAAGGAAAGGATCTATCACTTATTGCCTACACAGATGTAGATTGGGCAGGTTGCATTGATGCTCGACGAAGCACCAGTAGAGCAACGTTCTACTTGCGTGAGTGTTTAGTATCATGGTTAAGCAAGAAACAATCACCAATATCCTTATCTACAACCGAGGCAAAGTATATTGCAGCAACAACATGTTGTACACAGGTTCTATGGATGAAACAAACTCTAACAGATATACAAGTTGAGTATGATGATCCCATTCCAATCTATTATGATAATACAAGCACCATCAATATCTCAAAGAACCTGGTGATGCACTCCAAAACAAATCACATTCCAATCAAGTATCACTTTATATGGGAATAGGTTCCAGATAAGAACATCAGAGTTGAATATGTGGGCACAAAAGAACAAGTGGCAGACATATTTATAAAACCGCTTCCACGGGAAGCCTTTGAGTATCTTTGCCAGAGACTTGGAGTAATTTCTACTCCAAAATGAAAGATTTTGAGTGATTATCTTATATGTCTTAGATTTACATGAGGAATCACCATAAAGATGACAGTTCACGTTGGGAGATACATTTCAGGAAGATTTCAGTCAGGGGGAGTATCCCCATGGACAGTTCAGTTAGGGGGAGAAACCCTGGATGGAAAGATACCTTTGCCATTGATGACAAAGGGGGAAAGATTTATCAGATGCAAAGGTAAATGAAAAGGCAAAGGTAAAGGGGGAGAATGAGTGACATGACTTCAGTATTGCATCAGGGTGTTTCCATCAATACCAAAGGGGGAGATGTTTTATTAATTGGGTTGTTTGTCATTGATGTCAACCCTTGAAGAAAGTCTGGTAGCGAATTTCGGTAGCACAATGGTTTGGGTAATGGACCCAAGTTTGTTTGATGTATAATGGTATGAGTTTTGATATATTTGCAGGTAAGACTATTCTATATGTATAGTACATTTCATGTTATTTCCAATGGTATGTGGAATGTCACATAACTCCTCACGGTTAGAGAGTTATGGCCATGTGAAGTTGGAGAAAGGTTTGGGTAATGGACCCAAGTTTGTTTGATGGATAATGGTATGAGTTTTGATATATTTGCAGGTAAGAATATTATGTATGGATAGTACATGTAATTCCATTTCCGATGGTATGTGGAACGTCACATAACTCCTCATGGTTGGAGAGTTATGGCCATGTGAAGTTGGAGAACCCTCATGAGTCATCTAGAAACCCCGAAAGGTCAAAGTAGTCAAAGTGTTTTAAAACATTTTAGAAGGTAAATAATAAAGTGAAGTGATGAGTGTACTATAATTCAAAGTGAATACAAAAAAAATTATTTAAATAATAAAGTTAATGGAAAAATTACTAAGTGGACAAGTGGTTAGAAGTGGGTTAGCCCTAAAATAAGGAAAGTGGTTTAAGATGGTTAGAAGGTAACCCCTTGAGGTAAAGTGAAGTGATGAGTGTAGTATAAGTCAAAGTGGATACAAAATAAATTATTTAAATAATAAATTTAATGAAAAAATTACTAATTTGACAAGTGGTTAGAAATGGGTTAAGCCTAAAATAAGGAAAGTGGGTTAAAATGGTTAAAAGGTAACCCTTTGAGGAAGCTACATGAAAGTATAAATAAGAGGCAAGGTTCTCTCATTTTAATTAAACTTGAGAATATTGAATATCTATAGGTGACTGAGGTAACAAAAGGATCTCTAAGCTTAATTTTAGAAGGAAGGTGAAGTAAAGAAGGTTGCAATTCAAGGGAGGATAAATTATTTTGATGATGTTTTCTAAGGTATGTTATTTACAGGTCATCTCACCATTTTCGCAATAACTTTTTTTCTATAATGATTCAGACCGTGAAATTGGGAGGTCATTGAGGAAACATATCCAAGTACTTGTGATACAAAGTTTGTCTTGTGGGTCGTTGTATTTTTGGAGTTACACGCCGTGGAAAATAGGGTTTGTGGTTAATCTTGAAACTAGTCTAAAATAGGTGTTTCGGGTAAAAATGCCATAACTTCTTCATAAAAGATCCAAATTCAGTAAGACCAAATGTATTTTTTAGAGTGTAGTGTGTAGTATTCTGTGTACAATTTTCAAATCCATACAACAAATATTCTATGCGGGGCATGCTCTACAAGTTCGCTCTCTAAAATAAGCCAAAATTCAACAAGGTATGTCATTTTTGCCATAACGCCTTTTCTGAGAGGTTCCAAGTAGTGAAATATGGAGGAATTGCATAAAAGACACTGAAGAACATTGTGTACCATTTTCAAATCTTTTTTCATTATAGGTACATAGTTATGATTATTTCAAGTTAGGGTTTTTGACTAATCCAAAATTAGTCATGTGAGACTAAAGTAAAGATTGATGAAAATGTTAGTCTCTTGTTTTTAAAAATAAGGAAGGTTTGTAGGTATGTGATCATATACACTAGATCTATTATAGAGTTACAAATCATATTTGGATGATGAAATTGATGAGGGATTTTGGTTGAGGTACATGTTGGGTACATGGTTGAGACAAGTAGTTGATGAAAGCACATACGTGAGGTGTATAGTTGATTATGTTGGTACATATTGATGAGTCATAGTTGAAGAGTAGTTGATACATGATTGGTACATACTTTGTACATGGTTAGAGGCACTTGTTAGTAGTATTGTTGACACATGATTTATGGATGATGTAGCATACTTGTATTGGTATATTATTAGAAGCACATATTGATCTTGGTGATGATTATGAGTTGTTGTGTTATGCTTGGTTGATGCACATCTTTGAGAGTTGTCTTGGTGATTGATCTTGGTGAGTAGATCTGATTTGGTTGATAAGATTGATGAAACAAGTTGTTGTGATAGGTTTTTTGAAAAGGTTATTGTGACAGGTTATTCGTACAGGTTTGGTGCATGGTTGATGCACTCGTTGATGGTACAGATTGAGGTGCAAGTTGGTGCATGGTTGATGCACTTGTTTATGGTACAGGTTGATGCATGGTTGATGCATGGTTCAAGTTATTGGTACAGGTTGTTTGGTGTAGGTTGATTGGTACAGGTTTACAGCAATATATCTCACATTGATAGTGTGACAGTGGTTCCATCATTCTACTTATACATCAGGGCGGTTGGACGGGGCAAGGACATGTGGTTGTAGCCATCTTTCCATTGTAGTTAGAGAACATAGGGGGTTGTAGCCAGATAATTAGGGAGTTGGAGCTTCCCTCAGGTTGTATCCTGAGAAACTAGGGGGTTGGAGCCTCCTTCCAGTTGCCGCTGGAAAACAAAGGAAGTTGGTGCTTCCAATGAATGTAATTCTTAAATACATATCAGAAAAAGAATTATGTGGTTTTCTCCCGTTTTGGGTTTCCATGTAAAACATTGTTGTACTGTGTATGTGTGTGATTGTTCATTTAT
>ML798928.1:119092-152938 GCA_009831015.1 Picea engelmannii | reverse complement strand
ACCTCCTTTTACCCCACTTAAATGTTCAAGTACAAGATGATTCAAAATGAAAATGTCTCCTTGGTATATATAGGAGACTAGGAGGTATAATTACAACTAATGGCCTAAATCCGACATAAATAAAATAACGTTACTAATATAAATTAAAACTAATTGCCTAGAGCTGACATAAATAAAATAACATTACTAATCTAATATTCCCCAATTAAGGGGTAATGAGCCAATATTAGGGCTTAACATACGGAGAAAATGAAAAGTCACTTAAGTTATTAAAAGGGTAAAAATGGTGAAAAAAGGTCAACGAAAGAATACAAGGGGAATCATGAGAACCCTCTCTCATTATTCACTTTCTATTTTATAAAATTAATTTGATAGGGCTCTTGTGGTTTTGTCTCTTGGGACAAAAACCCTAGAGAGTTTCTTGATATTAGTTTCATGGGTGAGACTATCCACCCTAGCTAGTCAATGGAAAGAGATCAAACCAATTTATTTATTGTGCTTCAATGTGGTCGAGCTCTATATTTGTAGCCAAGGTTTTTTGATTCAGTAGAAGATTTTTTATTATATATGGGTCGAATCTCACTAAGAGGCCAAGTTAAACCTTGTGGGGATCAAACCTCCTCATTTTGGGTGCATATCTTTGTGGGAAGCTGCATTATTTTACTGTGGGTCTATTTTATTTCCTCAGGAGGGTCATGTGCCTTTGATGGGAGATTATTGGTGTTTCTATGATTGATTCTTATGTATTTGGAATGAGGTTTCTCTATTGTTCATTTTATTCCCATTCTAGACAAGCTTCTTACCTTAAGGGTTAATTTCTGGAAGGAAGAAGAAAACATTTATATGGTATGAGAATATGGAGATTGCATGGAACGAGTACCTTCAATTGTGATCAATTTGGCATTGTTGAATATATATTCTTCCTACCTAGGCTGAGTTTAGTTGTGAATATTTCACACACCATTGTTTGGGGTCGTTTCTACTACCTACAATTCTCTCTCTCTCTCTCTCTCTCTCTCTCTCTCTCTATATATATATATATATATATATATATTTATACTTATACTATTTAGAAGAGATGTTATGCATAAGACTGCCTTCTACAACTTCTATTTATCATTGTATGTTAAGGAAAACTTACAAACAATTTATAGAGAGTTCAAAATTACTTGTATAATGTTGTAAGATATTTTCATAGAAACTATTTGTTTTAATTCTCAAACCACATAACTAAACAAAACACAAAAAAAAAATATGGAGGAACATTACAGTGGTATCAGAGCCTCAATCCTACCATCCTGAAGGGTTTAGTGATTCATGACTTAAGGAGAAGAAGAAAGGTATATCACCTACATAAGTAGGAGGAAACGAGGGGAAAAACAAATATTCAACCAAGAAGAAATAATAGAAGAAAACCAACCAAAGGAAGAATAATAAGAAGTTATGGGGGACAATAATGAATATAGGGATTTGAAAATTCTATAGGGTATAGCCAATGGGAAGAAAACATTGGAAAAATGTTCGACACAGTTTATCGCTAGTAACCAGGATAATCAAAACCAAGGGGGTAACAATGGTATTGGAGGAACTAATGGACACAACATGGGAAAAAATGGTGTAGGGGATATCAATGGGAATAATAGAAACCATGTAGAGGGAAGAAACAATCATGTTACCACACAAGTTAGCACCAAGACCACTTGTAGAATAATTCCCAGGCCTCTTATGCCTTAGTTCTTGGGGAATCAACAAATAGGGAATCAAGGGAAGCAATTTCAGGTTGATACCTTTGACGATTATTTGAAGGAATACTAGGCTATGGGAGAGGATTTACAGGTGGTCATGTCACTACAAGACTACTACAATATCAAGTACATAAACAGGCCAAGGGAGATCAATAGGGGTCAACAAAATAATGATCGCATGAGGAATATTGGGAATCTCACCATTCCCTCCTTTGATGGTTAAATAAAATCCATAGCTAGATCTTGGGTTCAAAATTTGGACACCTAATTCAAGCTTAAGACCATGTCAGAGGAAGAAGTTATTAAATTGGCTACCTTGCATTTGGACAGGGAGGCCCATGAGTGGTGATACCATGGATTGGTCACTCTAGGACATGCCAACATTACCTATTATCTAGACCTCACACATAAGTTGATGGATAGGTTTGAAAAAAAGGATCTGGAGATACACTTCATGGAGTTGGCACAACTCAAATAGGTTGGGACAATGAATTCTTACATTACTAAGTTTCAAATACTTTCATTCACAACTAAAGATATATTTGAATAGAGATTGGTGATGTTATTTATGGAGACTTTATTTTAGCCATTGCATTGTTGGGTAAAATCCTTCAAACCCGAGTTTCTTTAGGATTCCATTATCAAGAAACAAGACATGGAGGATGTGGTCCCGAAGACCAAACATTTCTCCAAACCTTTCATTCCTTACAAAAATAAATATAAGAATCCCTTTCAAAAAGAGGGAAAGATTAAGGATAAGATGAATGAGAAAATGCATAATGAGTTGAGAATAAAAAAACTTTGCTTCAATTTCAATGACTCTTGGGAACTTGGGCATACATGTATGGGAAAGGGAAAGGCACATTATATAGAGGTGTTATCAAATCATGACAAGGAGGAAGAAGTAGAGAAGGTATAGGAAAATGAGAAGGACAAATCAACTGAGGAGCAACCACATGAGGAGGTAAAGAGTGGAGCCATCGCCACTCTATCAATTGTTCCCTGATTTCACACCTTTAGGATCCGTGGTGTAGTAAAGAGTTAATGGGTCACAATACTGATTGATGGTTGGGAAACCCACAACTTCATTGACTCAGCCCTGGTGGCTAAGAGGGGAATTCCTACGATGGATTTTGAGGGATTTGATGTAGCAGTAGACAATGGTAAAATTATTCCTTGCACATAGAAGATACCACAATTATTCTGAGCATTGGGAAGTTACACAATGATCGATGACTCCTATGTGGTTGAGCTACAAGACACCAATGTCATATTGGGGGTTCAATGGATTCTTTCCATAGGAAAACACTCGGTTGAATACCACGCCATGGATATGGATTTCAAAGCATCAAATGGTAGAAAGGTGGTTTTGAGGGGTTTGTCTAATGATTCTCCTAGGATCATTTTGGATAAATGTATGGAGGGTATTTTTAGACATGGGGATATAGCTTATGCAATAGAGTGTTTGATCACTACTGAGAAACCTTTAGATAACAACCATCGATATCATTCAGATATACATACACTGTTGAGAAGACATGACCAAGTCTTTGGGTAGATACCTTTAGGGAGAACACTAGATAGAGGATTTGAGCATATTATGGAATTGGAAGAGGGATCCAAACCCATGATAACCACTCCTTATAGACATCTGATTAAATTCAAGGAAAATATTGAAAATGCCATTAAGGAACTACTGGATATGGGGCATATTAGGATGAGATCTAGTCCATTCAATTATTATGTAGTGTTGGTAAAGAAGAAGTATGGAACATTGTGGATGTGCATTGACCACAAGGCATTGAATAAAAATACCATCAAGAATAGGTACCCTATACCTAAGATCGATGAGCTTTTGGATGAACTAAATGAGGCAACATATTTTTTGAATATTGACCTTTGATTGGACTACCACCAGATCAAAGTTATAGAGAAGGAGATTCCCAAAATTTCTTTCTGATACAATTACGACCATTATGATTTTTTGTTAATTCAATTTGGGTTGACCAATGCACTAGCCAAATTTCAATCCTACATGAATCACATATTCAAGAAGCAAATGAGGAAGTTTTTGTTGGTCTTATTCGATGATATTATGATATATATTAGGGCATAGGAATAACACTTGGAGCATCTAGAGGAGATCTTAAGCATCATGGATGAACAATAAATATATGCCAAGGAGTCAAAGTGTGAGTTTGGCATGACAAATATATTATTCTCATGGTACAATGCTCATGGAGTATAGGTGCATAGGGAGAAGATACAAGATATAATAGATTGGCCATCACCCAAAAATATTTCACACTTGTGGGGTTTCTTCAGGATTTGCAGCTACTACAGGTGTTTTCACAATTGAATGAACCAATCACAGACCTCACAAATAAATGGGAGTTTAAGTGGAATGAGGAGGCTCATAGGAAATTTGAAAATATGAAGGAAGTGATGATCAATTTCCCAATTGTATCACTTCTTGATTTAACTCATCCCTTTGTGCTTGAGTGTGATGCATCAGGCGAGGGGATATGAGAAGTTTTGATGCAATAGAGGCATCTGATAGCATACGAGATAAGGAATATCACAGAGTAGGAAAGACTCTACTCTATCTATGAAAAGGAAATACTAGCCATCATGCATGTCTTGGTGAAGTTTAGAAAATACTTAGTAGGTGGAAAATTTATGTTTAAGATGAACCACAACAACTTGAGGAGATTCTTGGGCCAAAAGGACTTGAATGAAAGGGAGCAAAAGTGGGCTAGAAAAATTGAATCATTTGATTTTTACATTGAGTGTGTAAAAGGAAAGAATAATGCAATTGTAGATTCTCTCTCCAGAAAACCAGATATATTTTAACTTGCAAAGATTTCAATTGATTGGAAATATCATCTCTTGGTGGAGTATTCCAAGAACCAATTTTCTTGTGAGTTGATGGATCATGGTGTGCAGGATGACAAGTATAAGGTGGTAAATTCCATCATCTACTATAAATATCACATATAATTAGTCATAGAATATGCTTTGAAGGAGAAAATTATGAAATCCATGCATGAAACACAATTGGAAGGGAATCCGTGATATTTTAAAACTTACAGGAATATTAGAGAAAGGTTTACTTGGAAGGGCCTCAACGATGATGTACTGAGGCATGTGAGAGACTGTGTGACTTGTCAGTAGAATAATTTAGAGCAAACATATCCTACAGAAATACTACAACAATTGGCCATCCCAGAGAAAAAATGGGAGATCATATTGATAGGCTTCAACATAGGTCTATCGAGGGTATAGGGAAGAGATTGTACATATGTGGTAGTGGATCGGTTGACCAAATTTACACATTTATTTACCATATCCTATGTGTTATCTCCTCAAATAAATCAATTGAGATTTTTCATTTTAGGTGATAGGATGTCTTTTAAAAAAGGTACTTTTAAAAAAAAATTAAAGCTAATTTCTCAAAGCTTTACGCATGTAATAAAGTTTAAATAAATGTTTGTTTAGTTTTTATTTGATCTAATTCAAATCTCAAGTTTCAATGGCTTAGGAGAACATTTTGATTGTTCATTAGCCACCGAAACCTTAGCTTTCGGTAGCTTAAACAAAGGAATTCAGGGCTATTTTAGCCACCTAAATCACATAAGCAGGGAAAGAGTCAGCACATCCATTCACACATTTCAACTGTTGAGTTCAAAGTTTTATAATTGAAATAAGCTGTCAAAAATACAGGAGAATGAACCGTTCACGACCGTAAGCTGATCTATGTATGATATAAGTGAATCTTTTTAGATCGTTGTATCATCAAGCCATATGCTTACATACCCTCCATCATTATAGTTATTGACCATGACTGTTGCAAATCACCAACCATTTTGTCGCATCCCTTATAACCAGTGCCACATTCTAAATCTCACCTCAGTTTTCTCATTTCTGTCATAGCCAAGTCAACTCTCCCTAAATCTACATTGTGTAACTCTCCCCCAAAATCCGTTCCTTCGATCACAGGTGTGCGGAAACATTGTGGCAAATGAAGAAATGAGTGTCAACCTTG
Source organism: Picea engelmannii (assembly GCA_009831015.1). Classification (NCBI taxonomy): domain Eukaryota; kingdom Viridiplantae; phylum Streptophyta; class Pinopsida; order Pinales; family Pinaceae; genus Picea; species Picea engelmannii. Next base: position 147,148 of record ML798928.1, on the reverse strand, counting down.
AGGAAAGTGCTCGATGAAATCAGTTACCTGGAATCACACCCGGAGGTATGTCAAATGTTCAGGGATGTAGGGTGTTATAATTTTTGCAAAAAATTACATAGTTCTCATCAGTAGGTGGCAGAGGCCTTTTCCCTCAATTTCGATGGAAAGAAAGAAATCATAGGCTGGGATGAATTTGATATAGATGAAGCCCTCATAGGTGAAGTGACAGAGCTTCCCATGACTGGAGAAAAATGGTTTAAAAATATTGTCACTAAGCATGTTGAATTCAGTTCTTATTTGAAACCAGAACACAGGGGTTTGATATGGAAGAAAGACATTCCCGTGTCTTTCCTTGAAGAGAAATGGTAGAAGTTATTAAAATCCATAATGGTTTATGTAACTTGTGAAGGGCGATACAACAAAGTGATGATCTACCATTTTAAACTTATAAATCATTTGACTGGTAGAAACCCACTCAATCTGCCCTATTTTCTCCACAGAAGTTTATCCAAAATGGCTCATCAAGTCAAGGCCAAGCCTAATCAAGTTGCAGGTAGATTATCTCACCATAGTCTGATCAAACTTTTGTTTTGTGAGCTGTTGCAAAGAAGAGGCAAAGAGTGGAATTACTTCTTGTTCTTGAATGATTTCCAGGCTGAGGTTCAACCAGAGGGTAAAAAGAGTCCTCATTCCAAGAAGTCTTCTACTCCTAGAAGTGGAAAGACAAGAAGGAGAGATATATATCCAACTTCAGTTAATCAACCCTCTCCTTCCTCTAAGCTTGAAAAAACTAAGAAGAAATTAAATTTCAATAGTGAAAAAGAAAAGGCCAAAGAATCCCCAGTGAACAAAAACATTCTTAATCTTCCTTACACAGACTCGGAGGATGAAGAACACTAGATTGAAACAGGGCACGAGGATTCAGTTACCATAGGGCGTGAAAATTATATTTTTGTGGATATATACACAACAAGTTATGAGGACCTTCCATCACCTACACCTCAAGAAGAACAAGAACCACAAATTGCATATGCCTCATCTAGAAAATGAGTGAAGTAGAGTAAATCAAACGAAATCAAGAAGCTTACGAAGAAGTTAGCTGAGTAAGAAGTGATAGAAAGGGTAATAAAAAATAGGTATGAAACCCTATCAAAGAAATTTGCAGCAACTCATCCTTGGAAAGATTATCCCATGAAAGCATAAAGGAGAATAAAAAGAAGGACAAGATTGTAAAAAACTACAACTTATGGAGAGTAGCTTAGGGCTTGAAGAAAAAGGTCATGGCTTTGAGGAAACAAGCTATGTATTCAAAACACCAGGCTCAGTCACATGCTTCTCTTGAGACCCTAGCAGAGGTGGTAGTTCAGTGCAATGAACCAGAGGCAGCCAATAACCCTACAATCTTTGAGCAAGATGGAGAAGCCTAAAAAGATCTGTCCTAAGGTGTTTTTTAGCTAAGAAAAGGGTGTTTTTGAAATTTTGATAATCTCAGGTTTCGGTGGCTTAGGAAAACATATCGATTGTTCATTAGCCACTGAAAGCAGAGCTTTCGGTAGCTAATTGGTCCAAATTCTATCTACTCTAACTACCGAAAGAACTAATAAAGAAGAAAGTTAATGTTTTTGCATAGGTCCAAGTTTTCCTTGTCCAAAAGCCTCAGAAATGGTTCCAATCGATGGAAGATAATTAATGAAATCCTTATCAAGAGTTTGTTTTGTTTTGGAGGTTCTCTACAAGGCAAAAAGGTAAAAAACAGTTAGTTGTTTTCAAGGATATGATGTTGTTTGACTGTCAACAAGTGTCATGTTCAACTCCTCCCATATCACATGAGATCCAACAGCCTCGGAAGGCTCGCTACACTTGTCAAAGAATTTGAAGAACATAAAGATCATTTGAGAATTTGAATTGACCTAGTTTATAGGATCTTTGCCTACTTTCTTGGGCCAGTTATTGATTTTCTATTTTAGGCAAAATTTGATCCAGTAATCTAGGATCTTGGAATTGTTTGTAAAGGGATATAAAGCCCAAAACATTTGATGAACAAAAGGTTCGATTTTGAGTTCTATAATCCATTGTTATTGTAAAAAATACACTTTCTTTAATATATTAAGCCTGCAAGCTTCTTTCATTGTTATTGTCAGACTCTCTTTTATCTTTGTCTATGCCTATGAGTTGAAATCATTCCTTTTTCTATGTTTAATGGTCCCATGGTAATTGTCATATTACCTTTGATTTTTAAGAAAGAATCATAAGCATCCTTTGCTAGTCTGTTGACCCATCATATATATTGCCCATGTATGTTCTGGTTAATTGATTGGTTTTCTTATCCATTTGATTTATAAACCTATCTGATAATAGCTCTTGAAGGCCTTTTATTGCATGGATATAGCTAGATTGTCTTGAAGATATAATCCAGTGATTTAAGATATTCATCTTGATCCAAACCCACACCCATTATTGAGAAAATAGTAACAAAAAGGTTAAGTTACTAGGCATCTCTAAGATACAACCTAGGAGAGTTTCCTGGAGTGATAACACTATGAATACAAGGAAAACATGTAGTTGAGTTCTTTTTCAGGGAGGTATTCAGATTCCATGGGTTGCCAAGGTATATTTTTAGTGACAGGGACAACATGTTCCTTAGTGCATTTTGGTAGGAGTTGTTCAGGTTGGTTGGAATAGAGTTAACTCCCAACACTAGTTACCACCCTCAAAGGGATGGACATACAAAGAGATTGAACAAGTGGTTGGAAGGGAATTTGTGTAACTACATGTCCAGGAAGTAGAAGGAATGGGTGAAGTGGTTGCATTTGGGGGAACACTGTTATAACACCACTTATCACATGGCCATCTCTATGAAACCATTTTGAGAATAGTATGGTTATGATGCTCCTTATTTTGTTGACTTGGTATTTGGGAAGAGTAGAACTCCTAAATCCAAGGACTGGATCCAGGATATCTAGGACATACTTTAATCTCTCAAGGACAATTTACAGATGGCCAAGAACCAACATACTATCTATGTATAAAAGAACAGGGTCGAGCGCACCTTCAAAGTGGGATACTTGGTATTATTGAGGCTACAACCATACAAGAAGTATTCACTAAAGAAAATTTGTGAAAAAAATCTTACGTGACATTTTTATGGTCCCAAAGGGTGCTTCACGAGATTAGCGAGGTGGCTTATGAACTGGAGTTGTTGAAGGGAAGTAAAATACACAATGTATTTCATGTTTCGTGCCTAAAAATGGCATTGTTACAATAGGTTGCTACTTCGGTATATTTACCTCCATTGGATGACGAGGGACAAGTAGTATTGGTTCCTCATGAGGTACTGGAGGTTAGGGAGAGGAAGTTTCCTAACAAGGTGATTCGAGAGTACCTCATCAAATGGAGAGATTTTCTAGTAGAGGATGCCAAATGGGAGAGTGAATATATCTTACAACATCAAAATTTGTGGTTTCTTGAGGACAAGCAATATTGGGAAGGGAGTACTATAATGTCCCTTTCCTAATGAGCTATCTCAAATATTGACATAATATCCTAAGTAATCCCCATATGCTATAGTTAGTGGGAAAAAAAGTGAATTAATCAATTATTTAATGTCACAAGGAGAAAAAGTAACTTTTAAAAAGGTGGAATTGAGTAATTAATAAAAAAAGGTGCCTAAAGTGACTATGGAGAAAATGAAAAGGCAGTCAACTTATTAAAATGGTAAAAATAACAAAAAAGGGTCAACGAAAGAATAAAAAGGGAATGAAGGGTTCCCTCTCTCATTATTCACTTGTAATTTTCTAAAATTTATTTGAGAGAGATCTTGTGGCTTTGGCTCTTGGGACAAAAACAATAGATATTTTCTTGAGATTGGTTTCAGTGGTGAGACTATCCACCCTAGATAGTCAATGGGAAGAGATCAACCAAGCTTATTTATTGTGCTTCAAGCTGGTTGAGTTCTATATTTGCAACTGTGTTTTTCTTTTCTATGACAAATGTTTTATTGTATGTGGGTCGAATCTCATTGAGAGTCCAATTTAACACTTGTGGGGGTTAGGGCTCCTCATTCTAGGAGAATTCCTTGATTGATGGACACATACCTTTGTGGGAGGCTGCATTATTTTATTTTGTCTTGTTTTTATTGCATTAGGAGGATCATGTGCCTTTGTTAGGATATTATTGGAGTTGCTCAGATTGATTCTTATGTCTTGGGACTAATATTTTTTTGTTGGTCATTTATTCCCATTATGGACAAGATTTTTACCTTGAGGGTCGATTTTTGGATTGAAGAAGACATAATTTATATGCTTGGATAATTTGGTTATTTATTGGAAATATTACCTTCAGTTGTGATCGATTTTGGGTTGTTGAAGAGATATTATTCCTACCTGGGCCGATTTTAGTTGTGAAGTTGTCATACACCACTTTTTGGGGTCATTTCCACTACCTACAAGCCTGTATCTACAACAAGACAATATATATATATATATATATATATATATATATATATAAGATTTATATTGTTAAGGAGAGATTCTACATACAGGACTGCAATCTAAAGATTTTATTTCTCATTGTATGTGAAGGACAACTTACAACAAATTTATATATGGTTCTTTGTATTTGTTGTGCATTATTTGCGAGCATTTTCTTATGTATTGCAACCATTTGGACTAATTAAAGGAAACACATATTTTGACTCTTGTGTTGGCATTCTATTGGGAATTTATAGAGAGTTCAAAATTACTTGTATACTGTTGTACAATAGTTGCATACAAATAGTTCGTTTTAATTCCTGAACAACATAAATAAACAAAATTCAGATTTATACTGTTCAAGAGAGCTTTTATGTACAAGACTACAATCTAAAGCTTTTATTTCTCATTTTATGTGAAGGACAACTTACACAAAATTTATATCTAGTTCTGTATATTTGTTGCACATTATTTGTGATCATTTTCTTATGTATTGTAGCCATTTGGACTAATTAAAGGCATAAAATATTTTGACTCTTGTGTTGGCATTTTATTGGGAATTTATAGAGAGTTCATAATTACTTGTTTCTTGTTTTACTCTATTTGCATACAAATTGTTTGTTTTAATTCATAAACAACATAACTAAACAAAACAATTTTTTTTTTTTATAGAGTAACATTACAAGAACCTCCTCCCTTATCTTTCCCTTTAGACCAAAATTAACTTCCTTGTATGTGTAGAATCATTGATCACATTCTAAAATATTAGCTAAAAAGAATATTAAAACCTCAAACCTCATAAAACTCTAAAACAAACATAGATGGTCCATATTGCTTGGTTATCTCCCATTCCATCTCTTGATATTCCCCATGTTACATCAACATGATCATGTTAGCATATCATATCTGTACTTCCACGTCAACACTTTCACATCAACCCTGTACAATAATTTGGGTCGGAATCGAAATTTTTTCCTAACAATACCAATGAAGCAATGTTGAAGAAAAATAGTCGATGTCGATGCACTCATTGACTATGAACAAATGCTAGGAAACCAAACGATAGGGTTTAGATCGAACCTTTATCCACCGACGTCGGTGATGCTAGCGGATCTACGTCACCCATTTAAGGACCCTTCTTAATCCAAGTTGTTCACTCTTCCATAATGCGATTTCATGCCTGAGAGAGACTCGAAGACCACCAAGGAAAGAGAGAAATTTTGATCACACATCTCCTCGATGTCGATCATACTATTTCCTTTGAAATACAAAATGCTTGGGTAAATTGATGGGACAACTCTAGTTGAGTGAAGGACGAGATCAATGATTGTTAGTCAAATAATAATTTCACGTATTCGATACCTCGAGCCACAACATCGTGCTCCTATCAACATTAAAAAATTTAAATTCACCGATGAACTTTAACATAACATGATTCTACACCATCATCTTGCATTACATTTAATCCTAATCATGGTGTGGATTCTATCATATATTGTACATGTCACATTTGTAATATTGAATTTAAGACGCGATGTGAGAAGGTAGGTATGTTTTAAATTTACAAGGTTTTTCCTAAGCTTGGTATTTTGTTCACACACCAATGATCTCCCAAGCAGACGAAGGGGAGAGAGAGAGAATCAAGGAGGCTACATCACACTGTATCACTTCATTTACCAGTAATCCCAGGTTAATTCTTGTAAGGAAGAGGTAAACATTGTCTTTGTTGCGTGCATTTACGATTGTGTCGAATAACGATTTTCGAAGTTGGATCGCATCTCATTATAAAATTTTGTCTAGAAAAATGCCTCCATGAAATCCAACGACTAGGCGCTCACTAAGAACGTCCAAAATGAAATAACTAGAGATCGATGAAGGGTCAACACCGACGACCACAAGGGAGATTGAATTTGTTTCAAAAACAAAATCAATTATCCATACTTCAACCAAGAAATAGTTTATCCAGCCTCCATCATTCAAGGACACAGAGGCTAGCACTGGATGTAAGGTAGTTCTCCCACATTGGGGTGAAATTTATAATAAAACTAGTCAAGAAGATTACCCATATTTTACACTTCACAAAATCCCAGACATCAGTGTATTGAATGACCAAGTTTTACTGAATATCAAGTGATCATCTGTGCATAGGGTGGATTTCCGGACCCCAATTCTTCCTTGCATTGAAACCATAGGATGGATAATTGACCACATAGACACAGTGAAGTTCACAGTCAACAATGAGGAAGGTGAGTGTTTTGGTATTTTTATTCCAGTGGAGGTGCAAAAATATTACAAACTCAGAGACCCAAAGGAGAGGCTGAATCCATATTTTGTGGTCAGGTTTTATGAGCTTCATGTCACCTGTTCGTTACTAGCCTCGTGGTGGAAAAAAGATAAAAAATTCACAAACAAGAATAACGGTTGGTACAACAAAAAAAACCTTAGAGAGCCCTATATGTGTTTAATTGCCTTGATTTGCCGATTTTATGGAGAAAATGAATGATCGAATTTCTCAGAAACATGGATTCCCTTAACATATACTGCAACGATCTCCGAGAGCATTTTCAATTGGGGAGCCATTATTTCAAAACAACTGAGTATCAACATTCTACAATCCTAGACACCAAAAGAAGGAGAAAAATTAGTCTTCCTCATGGCATCTTACCTGTTTGACGTGATCTATGTGAGAAACACTTTCACAAGTATGAATTTAAACTAACATGTTGCCGAGTTGCCCGTGCATGTTTATTTCATCATTTTGTGGGAGAATACGTACAAAATGTTTTATGCCATGACATGTGATGAGTTTATAGCTAGAATATACTTCATTATATTTATAAAATAATTCCCAAGTCTTTCAGTGGAAGCCAAAAAAATGATATCCAAAGTTGGCCACTGGTATTTTGAAGAAACAAGAACTTACATCAGAGTGTTCGGGGCTGCTGGTGCACCACACCTACTCCCCACTCATGTCTTGGAACATCTAATATTCAGAGATATTTGTTACCAAACCATCCTAGAAGGATATAATGCTTCTATGGTGAAGGATAAGAAGAGGTTCTTCATACCTTATAGTTTTCATATTAGGTTTTATATGGTTAAATATATTGCGCAGGAAAAATTAAGAAGGATTGAGTCATCTTGAGTATCGGTTCTCCATAGGCCATTTTCGCAAGAATGACCAAAAAGGATTGGTACTCCAGCATGCGGGGCACGTATCCTCATGTTGGCCATATGCTCATGACAGTTTCGAAGATGAGATCTTCATCAAGGGCACCCAATATTGGGAGGAAGTGATCCATATAAGGGCTAACCCTAATATGACCAATTTTAAAGCAATGACCATGGATAAACATCTTGATATGATAGAGAACACAACTCAAGAATCCATCAGGATAAGAGAAGAAACTAGAGCAGCAGAAGCAACAAAAGCATGGAAAAGGGGAGCTTTATTATTGGAAGAAGATGAGAGAGCTATGCAAATATTGAGGGAATATCCCCCACTTAACCCTTTGGTAATACCTTTGAGAATTACCCTTGTCGATACAAAAGTATAGGAGGAAGAATTGAATGTCTCAAAAAATAGTTCCACTAAAAGAGATTTCCACCCAAGAAAACACTATCTCCATATCTTCCTAGACAAGATCACCAGTGAAAATGACATATTAGTGAAGGCAAGAAAAGGAATCAAGTGGGATGAGTATGCCTACCATCCGCATAAATTTAGTCACCATATACAATGAAGAGGAAGGCTCAGAAGCTTCTCACATAACTTTGGTGCTAATCACACAAGAGGAAGAACTAGGGGAGACATCTACTCAAGCCTATGATGATTTAGTCCAAAATCATAGAGAAGGTGACCTGGAAGCTAGGACCACTCTCGACACTGTATTTCTCAAGCAACTAGAAACACAACCTCATGATGAAAAATATAAGAATGACATTGATGCAGGAGAACAATAAGAAGGAATGGGGCAACTAGAAATTAGTATCCTGACCAATGAACTCTTAGCCAATATCGATCCTTTGCCCACTTCTCCATATAAGAGAAAGACTATGTCAACTGATGAGGACCAATAGAAGGTTGATTCACTAGGACACACAATAATATCCTCTACTAGGGAGCTGGGTTGACCAAGACATGGAATAGAACAAGTTCCAACACAAATATTACCACAGAAACCAGTGACTGAGGAAGAAGGAGGTCAAATGCCCACCCTTGGAAAAAATAGAGAACCTACCATGGAACACCTATATACATGGGGATCCTAGGAAATACTTTGTCTTGGGGGGATCAATAGATTCCTGAACCAGTAGATGAAGTTGTTTATATACACACTATCTCTTATGATAGGAAAATGAAGGTCGTGATGAAAAGAATAGTCAGGAAGAGGAATCTTACGCTCGATAGCACCCTATTCATAACCACAAAAGAGACGTTATTCGACACAGAAAATATTAGGATGACTGAGTTAATCATAGAAAGGATGTCCATAACCAATGCCACACTAGACAGGGAAAAAAGGGATGAAAGGGAGGTATCTTCCATGAGGATAGAGTTGGACCACCTGCGACATCAAGATGGATATTACCAAAATTGAACCCAGGAGGTGGTACTCTTGAAGAGTGAGTTCCGAGAGATGTATGCATGATTCAAAAAGGAGAGGGACCTCTTCACCACCCGAATAGATTATTTTCAAGAAGATACCCTTATGGGGCTAGCAACCTACAAATACATGTAAAGGTGGTATGAGAAGGCACATCAAGCCTTGGAACAGATCGACTACATTAGCGAAGTGCAGAAGGGTCAAGCTACATAAGAACATTGAAAATGAGTGTTGATGGACAACAACATCTCCAAAATACGGAAGGTATATGAAAACAGGGTATACATGGTCCAGGAACCTCGGTGGAAAATGCAGGAAAGATGGGAAGAATTTGAAAAAAGTTGGGAAATTATAAACCAAGAAATGAGAGGTATTGACTTTCCATAGTTTGGCCCACTGGAGGATTTAACTGATTTACATGATATATTCAAGCGACATGTAGAGTATGCGAAATAGAGATTTCATAGGTTTCAAGCATAATCCTTGGCCAATTGAAGAAGTTCATGGAGCCTCCGATTAAATCTCTCGTAGTCTTACAACGTGTAAGTGTCAAACTAATCAAGTACAAGGAACGAACAATTGAGATAAAGGAGGTCCTCTCCACTCCGATGGATCAACACATGTTACCTTATGAAAATACATGTGAATATCTCTTCTGCAAATGGTTGGAATATGAGAGTAACAATCCACTTCAGTAAAATGACGAGATTATCTAAAGAAGACGAAAGAGAATAGATAGATAAAGTTTACCACATGTCGTTTTCTTCACTTAAAAAAATTTAGTAGTTATTTTTAGTTTATATATTTTTATAAATAAGAGAATTGACCTTGTGTTAAAGGCCGATGGTTTTCAAGAGAAAGACTCTTTCTAGAATATTGTAGGAGAATTATTTTTGTGCAAGTTATTTTAATTTAGAAGTTCTATTTAGAACCAAAGACACCTATTTCATCTCAGGTGTGAATGTCACAGGACCAAGAGGGATTATCTCGATCTTTGAATTCAATATTGGTTGGTTTATTGAGTAAGAGTTGTTTTATATGTTGTTTAAATTATCTTGTAATGATGCGAAAGTTATTTTATTCTAATTGATGAATAGAAATCGATTGTGTTAATATGCGATTGATAGTAGAGTATTGAAAATTACTTTACTTGCACTAATTTCTATTACATACATTTTCTTTTTTGTAACTGTCATCTCAGATGATGTTGAATGTATATAATTCAATGTTATTATTGCTATCTTGGAGTCATTTTGATCCTCATTGTCTGTATGATGAGGTATAAAGGTCATCCCAAAACCCATATTTCTCCAATATATCGTAACTTCCCTCCATCATTATTTTAAAACCCACCTTTTGTTCTCACAAATGTTAGAAAAGAACAAAAAGAGAACTTCATAGCCTAGGGAAAGTTTTACAGAAAGACATACCTATCAGTCACGATTAAATCCCATCGATAAATCCAGCTAGATCACATATCTGGAGAACCATACCACTCAGTAAATAATTATGAGTCTAATCAGGCCTCTTAAGCGAGTTTGGTTCGTGTTGTTGAGTCAAAGGGATCTCAAAACCCTAAACAACATTGGTGCTATAAGGAGGGCCTGAACAATTGCATGGCTAACAATATTTATGATAATATATTCCACAAATCCTATAGATTTAAAACATCCCATATGCATGGCTAGTCATTCTCAAGACAACCCACATACATAGAATACTCCCACTACGAGTAACTCATCTCAACACAAAGAGGAAGAACCCTTTTACCCTGGAATACCTTACATTATTCCTTACAAATATTTAAACAAGTTCAAAAGAATCACCAGAGCTTATTCCTGATAGATCAAAGCATCATGTTTAGCTCCTTTACTTCCTCAAAGAAAAAAATAAGAAGACCAGTTTTTTACACCCCTGATAAGGTATTCATTTACATAGTAGAAGACTTGATAGAATTTTCTCTCACAGAGATCAAACAACCCCTTGGTCTGATACCCGAAACACCAGTTGTCATCCCACCAACCAGTAACTACTTTGAACCTGACAATTTTGAATATGAAGAGGAAGGGTCCAAGTCAAATCACTCAGGTTCCAAATCAAAAGACATGCGGGATAATAATTATAAAAATGGAGAAGGGGGAGATAAAACTTGATATAACCAACCATGGTTGGCAAGATATTCTCTCGTGATTCTAGGACGGATGCATAACCTACCTAGACATCCAGAAAAACTACTTCCCAAATTTGACCCTGAAACCTCTGGATTGCTTGAAGACTGTATTAAGAAGTTCATATTATCCAAAAGGTTGATGAATGTGCAACATGAACATGTGTTTTTTATATTTTTCCCTTATATATTTGAAAATTTAGCTTCAACTTGGTATTTCAACCTACTGGTTGGCTCCATAATTAGTTGGACAAAGTTTCAAAAGGATTTCTTAGACAAATTTGTTGAAGAAACAACTACATGAACTTTAATGGTTGAATTTTTCTCCGCCACTATGAGTCCAAAAGAAAATGTCAAAGATATCAACCAAAGGTTGACCACCATTTTGAACAAATTCCAACCCGATTCTAAACCTACTCCGGAGCTACAAATGGAAGTATGTGTTAATTCTCTCCCAACTTCTATTTCTATGTTTGTAAAAAGGCCGCCAAGAATACTCTAGCTGAAAATTTTGAAGGAGCTAATACGATCGAGTTCCAAATGAAACGATGCAAACAATTTCAAATATCACTAATAAAAAAGAAAACCCAACCTCCACCTAAGAGGGGAATTTTGTTGGTTAGACCCTCAGGAAAACAAATAGAACAAGGTACCGAAAAAGAGGGAGGGGACCTAGAAAACTTGCAGCAGATGATGAAAAAGATTTCCAATGAGATCGTAGATATCAAAAGGAGTGTTGGGGAAGGAAACCAAAATCAAATACCTTATAAACCATTTTTCAAAAGGAACCCATATTTCAAATCTATGGAACCTCCCCCAACCAACCTAAACATCGACTTAGGGAATGTAACATCCAACTCTTTTGTACATATCATTAAGAAAAAAATTCAGAAAGGGACTATCCCCAATGGGTGCATGATTTGAATATAATGGCCAATCGATTCCTAGACGAATGTTCTCTAACCGAACAACTCAGTGGCTCAAAAATAAGTTGACTGATCAAGAAAATCACAAACCACCTGAAGAGACATCCATTTTGTTATGGGATTCCAACCACCCAATACCTTTCAATGATGCCTATGAGGTGAAAAGACCCCCCTCTGTGATCTTGGTTGTATAGACACAAATTAAAAGTCAACCTATCCAAAGTAACCCCACCACTACTCAATCATCTCGAGGAAAGAAAGCGGTCGATTACCCAAAACCACCAATTTCTTCCCAAAGAAAACCCACAAACATACACACACAAGAAATGCCTAAGCTAGACTACAACATAGTAGAATACATGAAGAATATGAAAGCTAATGTGTTTTTCATGGACATGTGTAGGATTCTTCAACAAAAGTATTTTTTGTTACAGGCTTTAAAATTAATAGATAACCCTATGACAAGCATTGATCAAGGTGATGTCCCATCTCCCACAGAATTAAAAAATAAGACAAGTGTGAATGATTTCTCTTTAGACAAAAGAGGAAGGCCTTTTTTTCCTCCTTTCCTCTTGACATTTGAGTTCTTTAATACAAATCTACATAATTTCCTATTTGATTCAGGGGAATCTTCAAATTTCATGCCATTTTCAATTTGCAAGAAATTGAACAAAACCCCAGTCAAAAGTTATAAACACATTATAGATATAGATAGGACTTAGGTAAGGTCATTGGAGAACTGAAATATTTCATGATCAAAATTTCTACACAACTCAATTTTTTTCAAGTAATTGACATAATCGTGGTAGATATCCCAGAGGCTTATGGAATGCTTCTTAGCCAAGACTGGTCGAAGAAATTAAATGGATGTTTTAGTACCAACTAGAATCACCTCTGGCTTCCATTGAAAGGACATCCAAACATGATCATGATCGATAGAGAAATATACCTCAAACTAACTATCACTTATTTAGAGACACCAAATGAACCCTCATCAACATAATTTCGTGTGTTAGRAAACTACTCCTGTGATTTTGATTTCAGTAATTTTTCCCCTCACATGTCTGACATGCCTTTCGAACAAACATATGAAATGATATTTCAATTAGAMTTACTAGTGGCCACATAGGAAAGCATCTTTAATTAGGATTGTTTGATAGGAGCAACAGACAAGGAGGTTGAAATCGTAAAAATTGCTAGACATGAAGAAGTCATAAATTTTCCTCCCCAAATTTGGACATTGTACTTTGATGGMTCTAAATCACAAGAGGGGTTGGGAGCRTGGTGCATCCTCATTGACCCAAAGGGGAAACWWAGTTTCTCATCCTAAAGATTAGAATTCAAATGCACTAATAACAYTGTTGAATATGAAGCTTTAGTCTGGGGACTCAAGAAAGCGATAAACTTAAACATTAAAGAATTGAAATTCTTTGGAGATTCTRAAATTATAGTCAGGAAAGTGAAGAATACCATCTATTTCAATTCACCTCGCTTAAGGAATTATCAACAAGAGGTGCATAGACTAATAGACAATTTTGAGGCTTCAACATTATCGTTGTTCCCAGGAAAAATACTACCCTTTCTGATGCTCTAGCCACTGTAGCCTCAAGATTATCTCCTTTAGAATATTATGAAGCCTCAAGGTTTGCAATGAAACTTCTCTACAAACCGTCGGTACCTAACAATATTTCTAACTAGAAATTTTTTGAATGGGATGAAGAGATTGTATATTTCCTGACTAAGTAGGAGAATTTTAAGGATTTGGCCATTGATTATGAAGTATTCAAGAACTTATCACATAATCATATCTCCATGAACATAAAAAAGGTAAAGACCACACTGGTGACAAGCCCAATTTTCACATGATACCTAAAGGAGTGGCCAATATGGAGAACCTTTTTGACCCTAGGAAAAGATTCAGAGGGCCAACTAATGCAAAAATAGGGATCTCATGTCCTATTTATGAAGCTATAAACCTAGGCAACCCTAAGAATGCCAATAAGGTCAATCTTGGTAAGACAGTGTCCAAAGAAGACAGGAAATCTTATCTTAAACTTTTTAAAGAATATCAAGATGTCTTTGCTTGTTCTTACCAAGAATTGAAAACATACAATACTCGCATTATCCAACACACGATCCTATTAAAATCTGGAATGAAACCTTTCCAACAAAATCTTAGGAAGTACCACCCATCTATTGAACCTCTGATGTATCAAGAGCTGAAGAAATTTTTAGATGCCAAGATTATCTTTCAGTTTAGACACTCTTCCTGGGTAGCCAATTTGGTTCATGTTAGAAATAAGTATGGGGATATCCGCCTATGTGTGGATTTCATAAACCTTAACAAAGAATCATAAAAATATAACTACCCAGTCCCACCCATGTAACAACTCTTACAGACAATATCCGTCTCTGAATTTGTTTCCCTCCTAGACGGTTTCTCGGGATATAACTAGGTCTTGGTTTCAGAAGAAGATCGATTAAAAACTACCTTCTGAACCAAGTGGGGAACCTTTTCTTATAAATGCATTCCCTTTGGGTTGATTAATGCAGGGGAAACCCTCCATAGGGCCATGGATGTATATTTTTGGGGATTAATTAGTAAGTGTGTGGCATTTATTTAGATGATGTAACGATATACTCAAAAAACAAGGAAGACCACATTCAACATTTGACTCAGATCTTCGAAAGGTGTAGGAAATATGGAATATCTTTGAACCCTAAGAAAACCATATTTGGCGTAGAGTAAGGGAAACTATTAGGTCATATTATATATCAAGGAGGAATTAACATCGACCCTGAGCAGATAAAAGTGATAGCTCAACTCCCCTTGCATCACAATAAAAAGGCCATGCAATCTTTATTTGGGAAAATCAACTTTGTGAGAAAATTTATGCTCGACTTTGTTGAAACTGTTAAAACTCTACAAAAAATGATTCACAAAGATGAATATTTTAAATGGAATGAAGAAAGGAAATTTTCTTTCAACAATATCAAAACTACCATCTCCAAAGCACTAGTGCTATGAAGCCTTGATTTCAGAAAAAAATAAATTTCTTTATACCTTTTCTTTTGACCAATCCTTGGTTGCAGTACTTACCCAGAAGGATGATGAAAAAATGAGGCATTGATATCATTTATGAGCACTAACCTCCAAGGATCCGAACAGAACTAGCCTACTTTCTAGCAGGAACCCCCCCCTTTATCTACACCAGGGTTCAGAATGTAGGCAGATCGATTAACCATCTAAAAGTCAATTAATTCTCTATATTACCCCAAACATACCAAAACTCATATGAAGAAATTAAGGAAAAAGGAGATCAGGTAACTATACCTCTAATCCCATGTCCGGTGATGACCTCCTCGTGCTTGACTACATGCCTCCTCCTAGGGATGACCTGCATACAAAGATTGAAAAAGAAAAAACTAAAAGCATGCTATTCCATATATAAGTTAGGTTTATATGTTAGAATGTCAAGCATAAATCAATAAAAGTATTCAAGACACCATCATTCGATACAAGAAAATATAATTCTTTTATTAATAACACATAGATTATACCTTTACAATCTAAGTCGGCCACCATTCCATGAACCTGGTCTGGGCTCCTATTCACCAAGCTCCAAGTGCACCTTGTATGAACTTCTCCTCTCAACCTTCTGATCTCTTCTTGGGAAGTGAATGGGTTAAATGGAGGGAGAAGGGGATAATGAGGGAATGCTGAGGCAATTTTTCACAAAAGGTAGCAATATCTTGGGCAAGGAGGGGAAGTGAAAACGGGCATGGTTTAACTTTTCTTATGATTATATTTGAAATGAGACCCCAACACCTCCTTTTATATTAAAAAAGTATGGTTATTTGTTTGGGTGATGGGCTATAGCAGGTGGATTAGTTGGGAAACTACCCAATAACCCGTAATCTCAACAAATTCCTTGCAACTTTTATAGGTGTACGTGGGTTGTAATGGTGAAACATGCATATGTACGCGAGTTGTAGTGGTGCAGCATGCATATGTATGTGGGAAGTAATGGTGCAGGGCATGTACACCTTCTAAAAATTGTTTTTTTAAGAATAACAACTCAACAATGCTTTGGAAAAAAATGCAAGTAAGAGGGCCAAGGCCATGTATGCATGTGTAGAGAAATTTAGGGTTATAAAAAATTCCCCCTAATGTGTGAGGTTAGAAGAGCATCTAATGGCCGAAATACATTACAATATCTTCACTAATGTAAGTAATCGAGTGAGCCTGGGACCAGAGTTCGGAAGGTGCCATCTGCAAAATAAAAATTGTCTCTCTAAGGAGGGCATACCCATGCTTGGGATCAAATAAATCATGGTTGCCAATCAAATACACTGCACATCCATGTCATATAACTATATCAAGTGTAGCCACAAGAAATACACAACGAATCTACATCTCAAAATCAAAACATATACAAATATAGTATCCATATTCAATAAGCCAGTGATGCCCAATGGATGGAGATGAGGACTTCATATATAGAGAAACAAGTTCAAGATATTCAAAACTCAGGTAGGAGTATAATGGGAGTGCATAACTCACTAACTTGAGGTCTTCAATGACTTGTCGAGAAACGACAAAAGGATCTCAATGACCAGGCAGAGAACTTCATTGTTTTTGAAATAGGACTTGACTGGACTCTCAGGATGGCCGACTAATGAGGTCAAGAGAAAAACTGTAGAAAGGATGACTTAGGTTGGGTGAAACTTCCCTTAGACAAAAGAATGAAAGATGATCAGACTCAGGCAACATGACATTGACATAAGTTCACGATGTAGGAGGAAACAAAAACTCTCCATGTGTTTGGAAGAGTAACCAAATGGAGGAGGACACAACTCTATGTAGTGAGAACAACTTCCTAAGGCTATAATAGATCCCAATGCTTGATGAAAAAACATAAGGATGTGCTTTGTCGAAGGGTGACTCTTTGTGCTGCCAAAAAATAATACATATTTCCCGTCCCCTCTTTTTGGGATATTTGATTTTTTTTTACTTTTTCAATTTTTAAAGAGCTTGAAAAAGAATAAAATAATTCTATGTTACAAAGGAGGAATGAGTGTCACAAGAAAGCATAATAGTTTCAGGTGCAAGGAACACACTAATTCTCAAAGACAGGAGACATGTGCAAAAAAAGGACACTCAAGGAAAATTCCTCCATGGGTCAAGGTGTCAGGTCGTAGAGGCAAAGTGCTACAAGGCTTGCGTATAAGGCATGCTTCAAAGGTTCAATTGAGAGAAATATAGAGCCAACATTAGGCCAAAGATGCAGAGATGCAAATGCAATGAAGTTAGACACAATGAAACCCCTTTCAATGCAATTTTAACGAGCCTAGAGAAGGTAAGATTGATAGTTTTCTCATGTTTAGAGAGTCTGAAAAAACGTAAAAGAAGACTCCAAGGAGTACCTTTTTCAGAGATAGTCTAGTCGGTTCACAAAAGGGGTAAATTGGCACCGAAAATACGTCTATTCAAAACCATTTTAACGAGTGTGACACAGACAAGATCACTTGACAATCTTTTCAATTTTAAGGAGTCTGAAAAGAGCTTATGGAATCACAAACTTTTTCTAAATTTAGTCCCCTTATCCCAAAAAAGTATAAAGGTCACTAAGGAGATCTCTCTCGGTGAGACGAATCTCCTGAGGCATACCTTTTTCCACAATAATCTATACGTTGGAAAAAAGGGGTAAACTCATGACAGTAGATGTTCTTCTGGACCAATTTAATGAGTGTGAAATAACAAGGTCAGTCGATGATGTTTTCAATTTTAGGGAGTCTGAAAAAAGCTTAACTATGGACTCCTTGGGGGTTCCTTTTTCATAAGTAATCTCCGAGGCCTGAAAAAGGTGATAAACCAAAACCAAGGAGAATGTTCCTTTTTCATAATTTTATTCCCTCAAGCCCAAAAAAGGGTTAAACTTACACCTAAGAATACTCTTCTAGCGAACCGCAGTTCCTAGAGCATACCTTTATTCATACAATTGACCATCCAGACCGAAAAATGGGTAAACTGCCGCCAGACAAACATGCCTTAAAATTTGATTTTGGCGAGCGTGAAGGGAAGCAAGATCGCTTGACAATCTTTTCATGTTTAGAGAGTCAAAAAAGGGCTTAAAGAAGGATCCAGAGGGATAATTTTCTCAAGTAATCCCACTGATATCACTTGTACCAAGAGGGGGAAGCAAGGGCTCCCATGGCCCCATTGGATAAACGAATGGATCAATTTATGAGACCATGTCTCGAGAAGGAAAACATGAGTGAACAAGTTCCTTCTTAGGAGAAATTGAACATCGAGGATAAAATTCCACATAATTAACCTGTGGTGGGGTAGAGTCTACACAAACACTAGGAACATATAAAGGGGCAACCTGAACTAACGTCGAATTAGGATGGTGATCATCAGATGCCAGTTGGTCAATAGTGACAATTCTTCCATTATGAGGGAAATGCATCACCCAAAAAAGCATAGACACCACAATATTCATAGCATATACATAATCATGCCCGAGAAGCATATTGAAATCTAACAAGCCTTGCACCACTATAACATTGACGGGGACAGTCTTCCCACCTAATGAGATAGGAAATTGAGGAAGACTCCCCAAATTTTCACTAGGACCTCTTTCAAAATCCAACAACTCATGCGAAGCAGAAACAAACTCGTGGGATCCCAAGGCTCGCCAAACCGAGGAGGATAAAATACTTGTGGAGGCTCCTTCATCCACAATACATCGATAATTTTTTGTTGAATTAACTTCAACCCTTATTTGAAAGGGTGCAGAAGAAGGAAGACGAGGCACAACAAGGTCATTCCAATCAAAGGAAACCATCCTATGGCTTGGAGGGGGTGTGCTCGAAGTGAGAAGAATGCCCCCTTGTTCTGAAAGTACTAAGCTAGAAATTCTAAAAACATAGTTAGTAGATACATCACTCGCCAAGAGAAGAGTGGGATCAGCTGAAGATTGCATCGGCATGACCACCTCCTCAACCACTAGATGAATATGTTGTGAGAAAACATGGTATGAACAAACATCACCCCCCAAAAGAGGAGTGGGATCAGCCAAAGAATGCATCGACGTGATCACTTCATCAACTAGAGGTTGAATAGACTATGAGGAAACCTTAGAAGACTCAAAATCAGAAGAGCTTGTAGACAGAGACCACAATCTCTGTACCTATGGAATTCCAGGGCACAGATGAGTAAGGTGATCTCCCTTGCAAATATTACAAGGGAACTTAGGATTACATCCTATCCATCTAGGTTTCTCAATAGAATCAATGCCCCCAACATGAATATGAGTGGCTGGTTGGTTTCCCCTAGCATGACTTGCAGAGGTTGGGTGGTTTTCTTCAACAGTACTTGCAAAGGTTGAGGAACTCTCTCCAACATGACTTGCAGAGGTTGGTGATTGAACAGTAGTATGACTTGCAGGGACTAGGTTCATGCCCCCAGCATGACTTGCAGAGGATGGGTGCTGGTATTCAACGTGACTTGCATAGGTTGACGACCTATCTCCAACATGACTCACAAAGGTTGGTGATTTATTCTTCCTATTTTTCCTCTTTCATTTCATTTAGACTTTTGATTACTAGTATCTATACTTTCACCAGAGAAGGTAGAAGGAGGAGGAGAATACTTCGTTTAGGAAGGAACATCAACATGATACCCATGACATAAATTTCTTAAATAAGTATCATCAATATCCTTCAGGACATTTCAAATGGTACCCAACCAAACTGGTAGTACCACATTCAACCCAGGAATGTAGAAAGTGGCCATCAAAGGGACATCAACATTTCTAAAGAAAGGAAAAGCACAAGAATCCCCTTGTGAAGGGGTTCCTTGGTTGGTATCCTCAAGAAATTTATCCATGAATATATTATGCATAGGTTCTCCCCTTGCAGGATCGTTCAAGTCCGTAAAATTCTCACACACTAACTCTGGAAAACCAATGTTATAAAAACAATGCCTATAGAGAGGCGGCTCCACATTTCTAAGAGGAAGAACAAAAATCCCTCACGGCCAGTAGAGTAGGAGGTATACCACCTTAGGTTAGAGACCCAAAGCAATGACTGACTAACACACTATGAAAAACTAGGGATAAGAGAGCATACACTAAAATTTCCTAAAGGAAAATAAAGAAGACAACAATTTAGTAGGAAGGACAGTTACACAAATCAACACTAGAGAAACTAACTGGAGCAAGTGAAACTCAAACAAGGAAGCACCCTCCGGGTATACTCTACGAAGCGTGATCAGGTGTCTTCCCTAGGTACCATGGTATACCCCCGCAACCACCCGTGTAAGTCCCTAGAATGTGGGAAACTAAGTTTCCATCTCGTAGTCAGTCACCAGGTGGGTACAGTCGATAGTCAAGAAGACCACAATGAGAAGCATAGAAAGTATGAATCCTATCAAAGGTATTGAAAGAAAATGGTCTAGAAGAAAACAAAGGATCTCGAACAAATTCGAGTTCCATGAAGCTCTGTAGGAAAATGCAGTCTGTATTACTCCCAAGACATATCCTCAATATGTGTTCCCCACTATGTTTAGTCTATCTTTGGAAGGGTTATCTTCACTGCCTTTCTTCACATGATCTCATGTTTATCCCCAGTGTTAGAGGGGGGTCCTGGATAAATTTTATGAAACTAGACTTAAGCACTCCCTAACTCAGACTCCAATGTTTGATTTAATGGACTTTAAGAGTTTCCTCTCCAACTTGATTCAAGGCCCTAAAACCCTAAACTAGTTTGTTGACCCTACAAACATAAAAAAGTATAATGTATTTTAGATTAGCGTTGATTTTAAGGCTTGATTTACACAAAGGGTGTGGTAGTGAAACTGATGTTGTTAAGACTCTTGCAAAAATTGAAACTTATAAGAACACTGGCAAAGAAGGATTTTCCTTCTTATTTTTCTTTTGAAATGCTTTCAAGATAAGAATAAAACACAACACTATGCTTATTTCTTTTTCTTTCTCAAATAACAATGCAAAGCAAATGCAAAGAAAGAAAGAGATCTAAAAAACTAAGTTTTGTTTTTATATTTTCTTCCAATCAAAGGAGAATTAAAAAAATATGCTAAAAGAAACTGATGAATAAATAATTCATGGAAGATAAAAACAAGATAAAAATGCTAGGAAGCACAATAATACCAAGAAACAAGTAAATTGAAACCTATACCCAGGCTATGGCCTTAAACAAAGACTCTAGATTGAACCAAGAAATCCCTGAGAAGTGTGAACTTCAATCAAGAAAGAGGGAAACTCACTCTTTTTCACATTTTTTCTTGAAACAGAGACGTGGGTTGTTGCATCAGCAACCTACGTATGTAGGTGAGCTGTTTACTGAGAAGAGCACGTATGTATGTGGTCTAACTCAAGACAGGGCATGTACACCTTTGTATATTTCCAAAAAAATAAAATATCAGACAAACTTATAGAGAAGGGACAATTGGTATAACACTTGAAGGTGACTAGAATCCCTTGACAGACTCATAAAACTTGACATAAAATTCAAAGGAAAACAAACCAATCAAACAACCCAAAATCCCCTAAAAAACCCTAGAGGCTATCCCCAATATGGTTTCCAGTTCTGCTAGTGGGAAAAACTGCCCTTTATCTACACCAGAGTTCGGAATGTAGGCAGATCGGTTAACCATATAAAAGTCAACTAATTCTCTATACTACCCCAAACATACCAAAAATCATATGAATAAATAAAGGAAAAAGGATATTGGGTAACTATACCTCTAATCTCACGTCTAGCAATGACCTCCTCACACTTCAAAGTTCCGTTGACTGCACGCCTCCTCCCAGGGCTAACCTGCATCCAAACATTGACAAATAAAAAACAACAAGCATGCTATTCCATATATAAGTTAGGGTTAGATGTTATAATGTTAAGCATAAATCAATAAAAGTATTAAAGACACCATCATTTGGGACAGGAAAATGTAATTCTTTTATTAACAACACATACATTATACCTTCACAATATAAGTCGTCCACCATTCCGTGAACTTGGTCCAGGCTCCTCTTCATCAAAATACAAGTGAACCTTATATGAAATTCTCCTCTCAACCTTCTGATATCTTCTTGGGAAGTGAATGGGTTAAATGGAGGGACAAGGGGCTAATGAGGGAATGTTGAGGCAATTTCTCACAGAAGGAAACAATATCTTGGGCAAGGAGGGGAAGTGAAATCGGGTAGAGTTTCACTATTATTATTCTTAGATTTGAAATGAGACCCCAACACCTCGTTTTATATGACAAAAGGAGGGTTATTTAGTTGGGTAATGGGCTGTAGCAAGTGGATTAGTTGGGAATGTACCCAATAGCCTGTAATCTCGATGAATTCCTTGCAACTTTTTTTTTTTGCAACTTTTGCAAGTATACGCCGGTTGTAATGTTGCAACATGTGTATGTACATGAGCTGTAGTGGTGCAACATACATATGTACGTGGGAAGTAATGGTGCAAGGCATGTACATATTCTAAAAAATGGTTTTTTAAGAAGAGCAATTCAACTGTGCTTTGGAAAATAATGCTAGTAAGAGGGCCAAGGCCATGTATGCATGTGTAGAGCAGTTTAGGGTTATAACACTACTATAGACATATAGTCTTATGTAGTTTATAAAGCGGTCAAAAATTTATGATCCTATATCCCGAATAATCACACTAAAGTCATAGTACCTCACCCCATGGACCGATCTTTGTTCACTCAACAAGAGATGGGAGAAAGAAGGGGAAATTGGATTGCAGTCGTCCAAGAATTTGATCTCGACATAAAACCTGCCAAAATAGTCAAGGTTCAATGATTGTGTAAACTAGTCGTTGAGTCCCAAGACTTGATTAATGTAGAATACTCTAGTTGGGAAAATGAGTTGTCATTATGGTGCAACGAAGATTTATACATACCTCCTGGGAAAGAATCCTGGCATGGAAACTTGTCTTATCTCCTACATCATGGAACCTATCTGGAAAACTTGAACCCTAGAGAAAGGAGATCCCTCAGGTTAAAATATGCTCAATTTCACCTCATAAATTATTTTCTTTTCCACTTGAATTACGATGGAGTACTCCTTAGATGTCTTGAACATGATGATGCATAAACAGTACTAAGAGAACTCCATGACGGTCCAATGAGTGGACATTTTGCAGGAGAAACCACGACTGACAAAATATTAAGGGTTGGTTATTACTAGCCTACTTTGTTCATGGACACTCATGTATACGCCACAAAATGTAAACCTTTTCAAGTACCGCTAGTAGAGAAAAGAGGGCAGGCGTTCCACTCCAACTAGTGACGATATCTAGACTAGTCAAGCAATGGAGGATAGACGTCATAGGGAAAATTACTTCCAATTCTTCGAAACAACATAAATATATCTTGACTACCACATATTATTTTACGATATGGATGGAGGCTATCCCTCTCACATGCATCAATGAAAAGACAATAATCCAATTTATAGAACAACAATTGATAACAAGGTTTGGGATACCCCCCATTCTCTTTTTTGACAATGCTTCTTACTTTTCCTCCACATTATTGACATAATTTTCCCTTGATAAGGGGATCATAATAACATATTCTTCAAAATACTATCCTCAAGGGAATGGGGTAGAAGATTCAACTAATAAAAACCTGATGAAGATTTAAAAAAAAACAATTGTTGAAAATCAGAGGAATTGACATAATTTGCTTCATAATTCCCTATGGGCCGATAGAGTAACGCCTAAAGAAGCCATAGGAAACTCTTTGTATTTTCTAGTATATGGAAAATAATTCATTCTCCTAAATGGATTGAATATTCCATCTTTACATATTGCTCAGGCATTAAGAGGTCAACCCTCATCCACTATACAACAAAGGATTCATACCCTTCTCATGATGGATGAAGAAAGAGAAAAGGATAAAGTTAAGTTCACTTCTCATCAACAGGTAGTTAAAATATGGTTCGATAAACATAAGGCCAAAGAAAAAAAAATCAAGGTAGGGGACCTAGTATTGAAGTGGGATAAAGAAAACGATCCCAAATAAAAACACTTAAAGTTCCAATATCTCTGGCTCAAACCTTTCCAAGTAGCCGAGAAGATCGGGGAAGGCACATATCGGTTGCATAATTTGAGGGAGGAATTGGACACCCTCCCGGTGAATGGCCACATCTTAAAACAATATTTTTCTTAAAAAAAAATGATGATTTGTTTGAATTATTTTTTCTTTTTCATCTTGCATTTTGATTATAACAAGTGTGTGTGTGTGTGTGTGTCAGGGAAGATCGTTTTCGAGCCCCTTTTTCATTCTTTCTTTTTTCTTGTTATTTTCTTTTGATTAAGTTGTGTTTCATAAAGGAATGGTTGAATTTATTGTTTTATCGAGGGAATACGATGAAGAAGACTCTGCTCTTGACCTACACTTACATGCAACATAAGAGACATTGAGCAGACACAAATTTTCAAAATCATATTTTATCTTTGCAAGCATCTACCTAGGGAAACAATGAAATATCTACCTAATGTCCCAGTAAATATAAAAGGAAGGATGGATATCTAGAAAGAATCACATGCGCCTATAGAAAGAGCTAGAGAGAGCTCCACCTTAACAGTTTCACCTTTTCAAAAATATCCTCCCCTCCCACTTACTCTTGGAATTTATGCCAGAAAAGGATGATCAAAATACGATCCATATAAAAAAGAAAAAGAAATGGAGGGAAAAGTCCGAGAGGGTGTGTAGATAACTCCATCGGGGCCGTGGATCTTCATTGGAAATGAAGCAAGGTCTTTGATGTCGGGGTGACTCTATCAGGGCTATGGAGACTCGCTAGCAGTAGAGAAACTCTGTAAGAAAGGAATAATAGATAAATGGCCTTACACTAATGGATTCCCTACCCAGATCTTGTTTATGAAGGAAATGGATTTTGGTCAAGAGGAAAGAGGATGGAAAAAAGATAAACCCCATAGGTGAATCCATATTCATGAACTCGTGAACTTGTGTACACATTGATGGAAAGGTTCCATTGGAAATAATAAAATAAATCTAGATAGTTTCTCAACCAATTTTCATAGGCTAAGCACGAGGGAAGGAGCATAGATTATATTTTATCACAGAGAATCGCCATTTTTAGAGCAATCAACACACTCTAAAAGACTTTGTGAAATTTTTATTTTGGGTACCACTTTTTCATTTCTAAATAGAGTCAGTTTTGCTAGGATGGATGGATTTTCCTACTGTTGTGTTTTATCATCGAGGAAATTTTTCTTGGTATGAAGTTTGTTAACAGATTGACATTTTTCTCAAAGTAAACATGGAATAAAGACTAAGTGCACACAACTTAAAATTTGTTTTATAAAAAAAATGAGTCGTGCAACAATCGATGATTCTGGTCTGTGAAATAATTCTTTAAAAATTGTCGATGTATCGTCGACATCATTGAAATCTGAAAGGAAAAGTGCCAACATAAACAACAACAATCGTTGATCATCGATCATCGATTCATTGTCGGCATCAGAGAAAAGGGAGAAAGGGCGTGGTAGCCAGAAACATATGTCTAAGGAAAGCTACCGATGTCAAAAAGAATGTTTCTTATGCTGAGGAGGTCAAATCAACTATCACGTGTTTTTCCACATAGATGGTTCATATTTCTCAGCTATCTCCCACGTCATCTCTTGATATACCCCATGTTACATGAACATGTCCACATCAACATATCATATCCATACTTCCACATTAGCACTGTACAATAGTTTGGGTCAACATCATAAATTTTTCCTAAGAATAACATTGAAGAAACGTCGAAGACAAACTGCTGACACTAATGCACTTTGACTACTGACAAATGCTAGGATACAAAAGGATAGGGTTTGGATCGAACCTTTATCCACTGGTGCCGAAAATGTTGGTGGATCCATGTCATCAATTTAAATACCTTTCTTAATTCAAGTCGTTCACTCTTCCATAGTGCAATTTCACAACTGAGAGAGACTCAAAGACCACTAAGGAAATAGAGAAATTTTTATCACATATCTCCCCGATTCTGATCTTACTAGTTCCTTTGAAATAAAAAATGCCTGGGTAACTTGATGGGACACCTCTCGCTAAGTGAAGTATGGGATCTACTATTTTTAGTCAAATAAGAATTTGTTGTAACCGATACCTCGAGCCACGATGCCACACATTGATCTGTAATGTCCCCTCCATTAGGACTAGGAAAGAAAAACTCAAAAGGTAATTTTTTTTTTTGCATTAGATAATGAACATCAACACATAATTCATAGAAGATTATAATCTACATAATCATAAGTAAAAGAATTACAAGCTACCCATCATTGTAATCAATAACGATGAAATCAACACATAAACATAAAGGATAGTGACACATAAACATAAATAGTGACACAGCTCAACACATCACAATCAACTTAAAGCAATTTATAAACAATGATCAACCAAATACTAAATATTAAAATGACTACCTTCCCAACGTACCCTGCAAGGTTAGGACCTCTATCACACATAAGCAATGCTCAAGCCCAGGATTCATCCAATTTATTTTGACCATTTAAGGTGTCAGGGTTGTCAACTGTTCTGAGGAAAAAGGAGGTGTCTACATCTCACTGACAAGAAAGAAAACCTAAAAAGATTTAAAAACTTGTCATCATATAAAGCACCATTTCAATGATGAAATTCAACTCATCAAAAAATATTTGTAGACTTAAAACACATGGTAACTTTAAGGGCGTATTAGATTGAATGTGTGGTGAAGTAAATGCACTATCTTAGTATAAGAGAAAACACACTTCTTATGGTGAGAAAACACATTGTCTGTGGTGAAAGTGATGCATAAGAGAAAACACATTGTTTTAGTATAAGAGAAAACACATAGTCTAGTGAGAGCATATACATAGGGCATAATGCTCTAAGGATGCAGAGTTATGAATCCCTAAAAATGAAGAGAACTAAATTCAATTCGTTGGGCAAGTGACTGAAGACATAGATCCTATAATCTCCAAAAAAACACAAAGTTTTGGTGTAAAATCACTGAGCAAGTGAATGAGGGCGCATAGTTGTAATTTCCCCCATGAAAACGCAGAGAGTAATAATTATTCTCTCAACAAGAAAATTTAAAACACTGGGTCTGTACTCTCCCATCAAAACACAGAGAGTAAAGAGGAATATCTTTGGGAAAGGAATCAAACTCAGAGTTTGTAAATTTCCCCATGAAAACGCAGAGAGTAATATTTGCTAAAGCTGAGTGAGGTTGCAATTCGCTGTGTAATATCTAGCCACATGAAAAACACAGAGAAATATGCTAAGCTGAGTGAGATGTAATTTCGTTGGGTAACTATAGTCACATGAAAAACATAGATAAAAATTGGCTAAAGATGAGTGAGTTTCAAATTCATTGGGTAATCTCCAGCCACATGAAAAAAATAGAGAAATATGCTAAGTTGATTGAGATGTAATTTCGTTGGGTAACTCTAGCCACATGAAAAATGCAGGGTAACCCTCACTTGCAAAAACACAGGTTTTTAAATGGAGAGAAAAATTTATTGGTGATGAACAAATTGCAGAGGTAATTCTTGTAAAAGGAAACATAGAGACATTAAGAAAAAATCATAGAGAGATTTAAAATAAATCGCAGAGGCATTTTAAAGGAAAATCCTAGAGACATCTATTGGGGACAAACATAGAGTTGAAAGGTAAAAGAAAGGAGGTTTCCCCCCAACACACAGTGTACTTTTAAAGGCCAAAAACATAGATTTTTCAAGGTAAACGAAAGGAGGTTTTCCCCCAAGACAGAATATGGTACTTTTAAATGAAAAAATCACAGAGTTTGCAAGGTAAACACAAAGACATTAAAGGAAAAATAAATTCTAGGGGA
>ML798928.1:98370-116554 GCA_009831015.1 Picea engelmannii | reverse complement strand
TAGCAAGAAGTCGTTAGCCTAAATCCATTAACAAAACACTGTCAATGATCCATAAAAAAAATTAGAATATACCCAATCATATGTCACATATGCATAAATGAAATACTCAAACCAATAAAATCCACTCCCTGACTCAATCTGGATTCCAAGGAGGCCCGTTGACGCCATCGACATCCTTAATCTGTCAAGTGTCCTGCACACTTAGGGGAAACTCATCATCAAAATCTATCAATCAATAGATATCAAATAACATAACATCATAATCCATCAACATCATGATAAGAATCCATAAGTGAAAAAAAAAAACCATCTACTAAAACCAGATCACTTGCACGCAAGTGTCCTCAAAGAATAAGTCAATAACATGTGCTCGAAAGAGTGGGATGTTACATGATCCACATTCAAAAATTTAAATTCATCAATGATCTCTGAAATAACATTCTTCTACACTACCAACTAGTGTTACATTTAATCCTAAGCATGGTGTGGATTCTGTTATAGATTTTACCCGTCACATTTGTACTCCTGAATTTAAGACTCGATGTGACAAGGTAGGTATGTTTTAAATTTACAAGGTTTTTCCCAAGCATGGTATTATGTTCACACACCATTGATCTCCAAAGAAGACGAAGGAGAGAGAGAGAGAGAGCATCAAGGAGGATACAACACACTATATCACTTCAATTACTAGTAATCCTAAGTTATTTATTGCAAGGAAGAGGTAAGCACTATCTTTTTTGCCGTCATTTACGATTTCATCGAATAACACTTGTCGAAGTTGGCTTGCAACTCATTATAACATTTTGTGTAGGAAAATGCCTCTGCAAAAGCCAACCAAGAAAATTTTTATCCAACCTCTAGTGTTCAGGGAGACAAAGGCAGGCACTGGATCTAAAGTAATTCTCCCACATTAGGGTGACCTTTATAATAAAATCAGTTAGGAAGATTACCCATAATTTACACCTCACAACAACTTGGACGTGAGGGTATTGGATGACCAAGTTTTCCTGAATATCAGGCAATCGTCTTTGCAAAGGGTGGCTTGTCAAACCCCAATTTTTCCCTGCATCGAAACCATAGGATCGATAATTGACCACATAGATACGGTGAAGTGCATGGTCAACAATGAGGAAGGTAAGTGTGTTGGTATTTTTCTTCCAGTGGAGGTGCAAAAAATATTACAAACTCAGAGACCCAGAGGAGAGGCTGAATACAGATTTTGTGGTCATGTTTTATGAGCTTCATGACACAAGTCGGTTACTAGCCTCATGGTAGAAAGAGGATAAAAAGTTCACAAACATGAATAATGGTTGGTACAACATGATAAACCTCAGAGATCCCTATATTTATTTAATGGCCTTGATTTGCCGATTTTATGGAGAAAAGGAATAACAAAGTTCTTATAAGCATGGATACCCTTATCATATGCATAGCAATCTCTGTCAGCGGTTTCAATTGGGGAGCCATTATTTCAAAACAATTGAGTATCAAAATCCTACATGTCCAGACACCAAAAGAAGGAGAAAATACAGTCTTCTTCATGGCATCTTATTTGTTGGATGTGATCTGTGCAAGAAACACTTTCGTAGGTAT
The DNA here is from genome assembly GCA_009831015.1 of Picea engelmannii. NCBI lineage: Eukaryota > Viridiplantae > Streptophyta > Pinopsida > Pinales > Pinaceae > Picea > Picea engelmannii. The sequence continues at coordinate 114,961 of ML798928.1, read as the reverse complement.
GAATTTAAACTAACATGTTGTCGAGTTACATGTGCATGCTTATTTTTGCATTTTGTGGGTAGGCACAAAATTTCTTACTCCATGATATGTGATGATTTTATAGGCAAAATACACTTCATTATATTTAGAAAATAATGGTTGAGGCTTTCAGCGATAGCTAAAAAGATGATATCCAAAGTTGGACACTAGTATTTCAAAGAAACAAGCACTTACATCAGAGTGTTCAGGGCTATTAGTGCACCAAACCTACTCCCTGATCATGTCCCAAACCGTCTAATATTGGGAGATATTTGTTACCATACCATCCTACAAGGCTATAATGCTTCTCTGGTGAAGGATAAGAAGATGACCTTCATACCTTATGGTTTTCATATTGGGTATTATATGGTTAAATACATTGCACATGAAAAATAAGAAGGATTGAGTCAGCTTGAGTATCAGGTCACCATAGACTTCTTTTGCAAGTATGGCCCAAAAGGCTTGGTAATCTAGCACACGGGGCAGGTATCCTCATGTTGGCCATATGCTCATGATAGTTTCGAAGCTGAGGTCTTCACCAAGGGTACCCAAGATTGGGAGGAAGTAATCCATAGAAGGGATAACCCTATTACGACCAAGTTTAAAGAAATGACCATGGATGAACAATTTGATACAATAGAGAACACATCTTAAGAATCCATCAGGATAAGAGAATAAACCATAGAAGAAAAAGTGGCATAAACATGGAAAATGGGAACACTATTACTGGAAGAAGCTAAGAGAGCTATGAAAATATTGAGGGAATATCCCCCACTTAACCCTTTGGTAAGACCCTCGAGAATTACCCCTGTCGATACAAACAACTAGGAGGAAGAAATGAATGTCTCAAAAATAGTTCCACCAGAAGATACTGCTTCCCAAGAAAACAATAGCCCCATATCATCCCAGGGAGGATCACCGGTGAAAAATACAGCTCAGTGAAGCAATGAAAAGGTATCAAGAGGGACATGTATTCCTACCATCCTCATATATTTAATCACCATATACGATGATGAGGAAGGATCAAAAGCTTCACACATAACCCCGATGATAATCACACTAGAGGAATAACCAGGGGAGACATCTGCTCCAACCTCTGATGATTTAGTCTGAAATCCCCAAGAAGGTGACCTAGAAGATAGGACTACTCTCGACATTTTATTTCTCAAGCAACTAGAAACACAACCTCATGATGATGCATCTAGGAATTACATGGATGCAAGAGAACAAGAAGAAGGAATGGGGAAACCACAAATTAGTATCCCAACTACCGAACTCTCAAACAATACCGATCCTCCTCCAAATTCTCCATCTAATACAAAGATTCCATCAATCGACGAGGACTAGCAGAAGGCCAAGTGTTGGAAGTAGGTCAAATCAGAAAGAAAGGCTATTTTGGGAAGAAATCCATGCAAGAGGAAAGAGAAATATGGAAGGAAAAGAAGCATGCACACATGCATGGAAGACCTAACAACAATAGGGTTAGGGTTTTTTTAATACATTGTAATGGCTAGTGTGCCAAAAATATAAATAAGTAGTACTTAAGAGAGACAAAAGGATGGATGGGAAGAGAGAGGAAGAGAGAGAAGCTAATAGAGAGGACACACATGGGGAGAAGTAGAGGAAAAGAGTTGTAAGTATGGTATGAATCATTCATCTGGTAATCTAAGGAGAGAATGAGTGACTCGATATCTAGGGTTAGATCGCAAGATGAGGAGCCTGGTGTGATCTAGTTAGCCTCACAAGGATCAAGGAACCTGCTGAGGAGAGTGTGATCCAAGAATGTAAACACGCGCGATGTGATATCTTTCTAAACCATAATAAAATCCTGAGAGCTAGATATTGTGGACATAGCCTGGGATGGGGTGAACCACGGTAACACTGTGTTGTGGGATTGAATGAATGTGTCTTTGTGTCTGATTAGTTGATGAATGTTGAATGAATGAGGTGATTATGTAGATCTGGTATTTTACATGCATGCATAGAATAAATGTTATTACAGGATGTTAAATGGACTAAATAAAGGTTGCGACATACAAGCACATATCTCGCTTAGTCTCAAGTTGCAAAAACTTGAGTATTACAACCACCCATAGAGCTATCTCGAGTGAGACTGCATAGTACACTCTGTGTACTTTGTTTCCTTCTGGGTGACCGGAGGGGCCGATAGTATTTTAGGGATTTTGTTGGGAATCTTCTTCGTTATGAACCAAGGTCAATATGTAATGGTCAATGGATAAAAGGGAATGGAAAACGAACAAATGGTTCCATTTTTGGCTGATTGGAAGGAAATGGAATTGAGCACATGAGATCTGTGGAAGATGTGTCAAAAGAAGACCGTATCGGATGACAAGAAGGTGAGAGAATGAAAAGATAAAAGGGGATGTTGAGACCGTGGAATCCCACAAAGGCAGAGATCAAAAGTTGGTTGAAGACAAAGGAGCTAGAGTTTGTGCAGAAAGATAGCAGAAACAACACATTGATAATAAATTCATGTGCGCAGTAGATTTTTGGTTAGACAACATTATTGTCGGATTTATCACAGAGTTTGCAGTAGATACAACAAAGACATACAACACGGTTGAACAAGAATTATTGAAGGGACCTCGAGGTAGGTATCTCAAATCATTATATACTTCCATTAAGATACTTCTATATAACAAGGGTGTATTGACAATGGAGTCAGACAACTGAAATTCCCTACGTGCATGGGGGAAGAGGGGAAGCACTGATAGGAAAAGGAGAAATGGAAGGAGAAGGGGATAAAGGAAAGAAGGAGGAGGCCTTAGACCCAATTATTATGGATGATGAACAAATCAAGAGGATCATGGCGACAGCTGGAAGGATGCGCAGTTGAGTACCCTACCAATATAAGGTGAATACCAAGAAGATAGTCGTAGTTGTGAGGGAAGGCTTGACAAGTGATGAAGAGGAGGTAAAGGATATATGGCCTGTGGATCAGATCAAGGAAATCCTGTGTGTGACATATGAGAGGAAGACGAGAGGTCCAAGAGAGGGAATAGAAGGCAACAATCCTATCCATATTAATGTCAATGTGGAACCCATAAACCCATGTGCAACTAACACACCAAGAAGAACACCACCATTTAGAAAACCGAACTTCAGGAGAAGGAAGACATCAAGAAGTACATCTACACAAGGAAAAACAACTAGGGGAGCCAGTTTAAGAAGAATTAGTCAAGTATCTACACCATGTGGAGGTAGTAGTTCAACATTCAAGATGGCAGGACACGATCCCACGATCAGGTTACCAAAATTTAAAGGAGAAGCACCTGTTTATCTGTGAAAAGATCTGGGAAGAGAAACAAATCATAGACGAGGACACTAAACTTGCAGATTTAACTATCACACTAAGGGATCATGCACTGGATTGGTATACGAGTCTATTTGCAAACATTCCACCAGGGACAACCAGAATGATTGGAGATATCAAGAAGTTTTTGATAAATGAGTTCTAGAAGCCTATTTTAGAGGATCAATACATGAACGAGATGATAGAGATTAGACAGAAACTAGGAGAATCTGTATGGGAGATTGACTACAAATTCAAACAATTGAAAGGAAAGATGAAATATTTCATGAAAGATATGCAACATAGGTACCTGTTCGTAAACTCACTATTACCACCCTTGAAATATCCGTTGTGACAACAAAAGTTTTAGACATAGGTAGAGGCTCTGTAGACAACCCTGCAACTGGAAGAAAACCAATATCAGAAGACAGATCCATCCATTGAGGAGTTGAAGGAGGATCTAAATAACTCAACATTCTAGCTGAACTAGAACAAAAGTAAGGACAAAAGATAAGTCGTTCGGTGTACCACATGTAGGATAGAAGGACACCATAAGAACGAATGTCCAAAATTCGCTCAGTACAGGGAAACGAGAATTCCAAATCTGTTACGAACAAGAGGACTATGGTGCGAAATTTGTAAGAAACAAGGCCACGATCCATATCACTGCCCAATGACGCAAAAGTACTAGACAGTCTCAAAGAGCTCGTATTTCAACTTTTGCAAGTCAGTAGGCCATGATGATAAAGACTATAGAACCATGGAGTTTATGAGAGAGAGGACATCATATGCATACATGGTGTAGGAAGAAATGATGACTGGGTAAGCCACACCTCAGTTTAACAAAGTATCGGCCTCATACAACACTACACAATAGTAGTATAATAATGCGCAACAACCATATAACACAGTGCAACCATAGTACAATATCACACAACCACACTACAATACCGTGTAGTATAACCAGGAACCTCAGTATAACATGTCACGAGGGAACCGAGCTAGCTACAGAGGTAGAGGAAGAGAAAGAGGAGGCTTTGGAAGAGGTAGAGGACCAATGGTATGTCACAATTATAAACAACATGGACACTATGAAGGAGAATGTCCACTTCCACCAGCAAAGAGTGTCCTAGGATATTAGGGAAGATCTCGGAAAAGAGGAATCAGAACAATTAGAATGCTTAGTGGATTTCAGTAGAAGCAAGGGATGAAGTAAGAAACATCAACATAGTTACACGCTAAGGAGATAAATTAGGAAATGATGTAGAGAGACAAGAGCGAGTACAACACCAATGGGTGAAGAAGAATGTTGCAAGGTACCAGATATAATAAATATGCAGAATAGAAATAAAATGCTAGAAATGGTAGAATAATAGTAATATATCAAGGAAGCATTTTGACGCATAGAACGAGAAGGAGATATTTAAGCAAGCCAGAAAAGAATTTCTGAAGCTAGACATTGCGTCAACCTCAAATTCACAACATATTAAGGAAGAACCTGAGTATGAGATGCCTCCATCGTTGGATCACACCATAGAAATGCATCCCCAATGACAAGTAAGTACGATCAAAGTCTTTTTTCAATCATGTGTAAAATTACTAGATGATCCATCCTCTGTCAAAGTATTACAAAATATGTTAGAAATATGTAGTGTAGAGACAGAAGGAAAGCTAGAACAAAAAACAGTTAATCACCTACATACAAGGAGGAGAACAAGTAGGGAGTTTAGTCAGAACACCAACATTGGAGATTTCAACATGGGAGATATCATACTAGATTTAGGATCTGAAGTCAATGTATTACCCAAGAAAACATGGCAATGTATGGGAGATCCCACAGTAGGATATTCACCGGTTCAGCTGAAACTAGAAAATCAACACAAAGTTTTACCAATTGAGAGACTAAAAGGAGTGACAGTAGATCTACATAGAGTGCGCACTAAAGCTAACTTCGAAGTAATAGAGATAGTGGATGGCACAACACCTTACCCATCATTTCTAGGCTTGGATTGGGTGTTTGATAACTAGGCCATAATCAACTTAAAGACATGAAAAATGACCTTTGAATCAGTAGAATATAGGTTCATTGCGCCATTAGACCCTTCAGAAGAGGAAAGGTTCGTAGAGCCTACTTTCTTGGACCTAGAGGAAATTATCTAGTTGTACAAAAAAACTTCGCGAGATGAGGATTATGTAAACCCAACTACATATGGGATACTCAGTTGGAGGAGAATCACCTTATGTGTGTCAGACTTAGATATGGGTTTAGAGAATTGGCAACAGAGGATACATGAAGTTTCCATGAGAATATGCACAAGAATAGACCGCACAGTAAGATGGGTAGGTACGAAGATAAGGGAACCACCTAGTTTCCATGGGGTGAACGATCTATAAAAATTCTTGACATGCTATGAATATGAAGTGTTAGAAAATAAGAGAATCTTAGCACTAGATATAGCACTCGATGCCACACCTACAAGATGGTGGGGTGTGCACAAAGAAACAATCAAAGACTAGTACCAATGTAAGTGGTTAATGTGCATTAGGTTTAGTGCAAAACAAAGAAGCAATCAACGATAGAAATATGATGGACAGGGGGAACCAACAGGACACTTGGAGAAGTGCAGAGCGTTGTGGAAAATGACACCACCAGAGGAATGGACTCACCATTTTATACACACATTAGAGGGAATCCCAACAAGCTGGCATACACACCAGGAACTACGCAGAGGAACTACGAGTTGGACAGTCCTACAACAAAACTTTATAGTCACTTTCTCATTTGAGCATGAGAACCCCAACATAGATACAACACTTAAACAAATAATAGGGGTGATATTCATTAAGGAACCATAAGTTGAGCTCATAACAGAAGAACAACAATAAAACAAACAGGTAGTGAAATAACTATTTTCATGCTACCATGTGTAGGAAGAAGTACCAAAGGAAGATGACCCACGCTATATTCAGATTGAGGAAGTTGAAGGTGAAAGAGAAGTGGAAGGTCCACCTCTAGAATCAAAAGTAATTATTGCACCGATCAAGATGAAGAAAGTCAACATTGGGACAGTTGAGAATACCAAAATGGCAAGCATTGGAGACTACTGGGATGAGAAAATAGTGGAAAGAATAATAGAGTTACTGCAATATTACACTGACTTGTTCCCAACAATGTTCACATAAATGAAGGGCATAGTAGGAGAGATAGTTTAAATGAAGATACCACTCAGAGCTGAGGAAATACTAAATAGACAATGACCATATAGACTACATCCGATATATAAGAAAAAATTCAAAGATGATATTGATAGTATGTTGGAGGCTAGAGGACAGGAGGACGAATGAGGTGTTGGAGAACATAGGAGGACATGAAGCTTATTCATTCACCGACGAATTCTCAGGATACCATCATATCAAGATAGCATCGAAAGACAGATACAAGGCCACTTTTTCTAGAGAATGGGGATCCTACCAGTACACAATCATGTCATTTGGATTGAAGAATGCACCAACAATATTTTCCAGGGTAGTCATAACTGCATTTAAATAATTTATCCACCAGTTTCTAGATGTATACCTGGAAAATTGGACAGTCTATAGTCTTTTGAGAGACCATGTATAGGTCTTGCAACTGATTTTATAAAGATGCAAGAAGTGCCAGATATCTTTAAACATCAAGAAGTGCATCTTCAGAACACCTTTTGGGATACTTTTGGGACATATAGTATTCAAGCTAGATTTGTTAGTAGATCTTGCCAATATTGTAGTAATTATCAACCTGACACCACCCAAGATAGTCCGTTAACAAAGAGTGACATTAGGACACACAAGATATGACAAAACATTTATAAAAGGGTATGCATAGATCACTACGCCAATGGAGAAATTTCTAAGAAAAGACAAAAAGTTCCAGTGGAATGTGGATTGTCAACATGGTCTAGATACACTGAAATAGAAGATGGTAACCCACCAATACTAGTATTCCTAGACTGGGAGAAGACATTCCACGTACATGTATATGCATCAGCCATAGCACTTGGAGATATTCTAGTGCAACCAATAGCAAGAGAATTGGATCATCCTATAGCATTTGCTAGCATAAAACTGTCAAAATCGGAGAAGAACTACAACACTACAGAGAGGGAAGGCCTAGCTATGGTCTACACGCTTCAGAAGTTTAGACATTACCTAATGGGAAAACATTTCAAGATGTTCATAGACCATTAAACGCTGAAATACCTAGTCAAGAAGCTAGTGTTAGGAGGGAGAATTTGTAGATGACTATTGTTGTTTCAAGAATTTGACTTTGAAGTAATAGTCAAGCCAGGGAAGTTGAACGCAGGACCTAATCACCTGTCAAGTATCATGAATGGGGAGAAACCTACAAATCTATAGGATACATTTCCGGATGCATAGTTATTTTCAGTCCAGATCGTCGATGAATACTTCACAGAAATCATCTAGTACTTGAGTACAGGGACTATGCCACAGGAATATAACACCGCATAGAAGAAGAAAAACCTGGTAGTCCAGGCTGTAGATTGTCAGCTAATTGCAGGACACTTATACAAAATGGGTGCAGATAGTATCTTGAGAATATGTGTGCTAGAACATGAAATACCTATAATTTTATCAGAATTCCATGAGGGAATAGCAGGAGGGAAATATGTAGGAAAATCTACCGTGCAAAAGGTATTGCACGTAGGAATATGGTGGTAGACTCTTCAAAGAGACTCAAAGGATTACTTCCATAAATGTGATGTATTTCATAGGGTTGGTAAACCAAATAGAAGGAACAAGATGCCCCTGCGACAACAGGTAACTCTGCAGGTATTTGACAAATGGGAAATAGATTTTGTGGGACCATTTAACCCACCAGTAAAAAGTTCAAGAGAAAGGTACATTATAATCGTGATGAAATACCTCATGAGATGGGTAGAAGCAGCACCAGTAAAAGATTGCAACGCAGAGACAACAACACACTTCCTATTCGAACAAGTGATCACTAGATTTGGTTGCCCCTAGATTTTGATGAGTAACGAAGGCACTCACTTTATTAACAATATTATTAAGGCTATGACTGAGGAATTTGAATTTCATCATCAAAAGAGTACACCCTATCATCCTCAAGAAAATGGAACAATGGAAGCCTTTAACAAGATCCTTGAAAATGCGCTGACGAAGATCTATAACATTAATAGGGATTGGGACCTAAAGATACCGGCAATATTGTGGGCATACAGGACCACGTGCAATAAATTGACAGGACAAATGCCATTCAAATTGGTATATGGAAAAGAAGCAGTGGTTCCACTGGAATTTTTGGCACCTAGTCTGTGCATAGCAGCAATTACGAACATGACAAAATGAGGTGCAGTACAGGATAGGCTAAATCAACTGATGATCATGGAGGAAGATAAGATTCTAGCAGGGTTTCACCAAGAAGTCTAGAAAGAAAGGGACAATTCTTGGCATGACAAACATATCAAGAGAATTTTTTTTAAGGAAGGAGACTCAGTTTTGATGTATGACAGTAAATCCTTTTAACATCCAAGAAAAATCAGAATGCATTGGTTAGGATAATCCAAAGTAAAAAATGTTAGATATGGGGGAGATGTACAGTTGAAGGATTTAGGAGGCACATAACTCAGAGGGATGATCAATGGGAGTTGACTAAAGTTGTATAGGGACAGTTGACCCCTACTCTTCTAGCGAACTGAAGTTCCTAGAGCATACCTTTATTTGTACAATTGACCATTTGGACCAAAAAAGAGGTAAACTACTGCCAGACATACATCTCTTCAAATTATTGTTTGGCAAGCATGAAGGGAAAGAAGATCCCTTGAAAATGTTTTCATGTTTAGAGAGTCTGAAAAGGGCTTAAAGAAGACTTGAGAGGGTTATTTTTCTCAAGTAATCTTGACAAGATCACTTGTACTAAGAGGGGGAAACAAGGGCTCCCATGCCCCCATTGGATAAACCAATGGATCAATTTCTGAGACCATGTCTCAAGAAGGAAATCATGAGTGAACAAGTTCCTACTAAGGAGAAATTGAACATCGAGGACAAAATTCCACATAATTAACCCGTGGCGGGGTAGAGTCTACACAAACACTAGGAACATATAAAGGGGCATCCTAAACTAATGTCGAATTAGAATGGTGATTATCATATTCCAGTTGGTCGATAGTGACAATGCTTCCATTATGAGGGAAATGCATCAATCAAAAAAGAATAGACACCACAACGTTCATAACATATACATAATCATGCCCGAGAAGCATATTGAAATCCAATGGGCCTTGCACCACTATAATATCGACAAGGAAATTCTTCCCACCTAATGAGATAGGAAATGGAGGAAGAATCCCCAAATGTTCATTAGGACGTCTGTCAAAATACAACAGCTCATGCAAAGCACGCACAAGCTCGGGAGATACCAAGGCTCACCAAACCAAGGAGGATAAAATACTTGCGAAGGCTCCTTCATCCATAATACATCGATAAATGTTTATTGAATTAACTTCAACCGTTATTTGAAAGGGTGTAGAAGAAGGAAGATGAGGCTCAATAAGGTCATTCCAATCAAAGGAAACCATCCTGGGGCTTGGAGGGGGTGTGATTGAAGTGAGAAGAATGCCCCCTTGTTATGAAAATATTGAGCTGGAAATGATAAAATAATAGTTGGTAGACACATCACTCTCCAAGAGAAGAGTGGGATCAGCTGAAGATTTCATCAACGTGACCACTTCCTCAACTATTGGCTGAATATTCTGTGAGAAAACATGGTCTGAAGGCACATCACCCCCAAAACGAGGAGTGGGATCAACCGAAGACTGCATCTACATGATCACTTCATCAACTAGAGGCTGAATAGACTATGAGGAAACCTCATAAGACTCAGAATTAGAAGAGCTTGCAGGCAGGGACCACAATCTTTGTACCTCTGGAATGCCAGGGCACGGATGAGTAAGGTGATCTCCCTTGCAAATATTACAAGGAAACTTAGGATTATGTCCTATTCATCTAGGTTTCTCAATAGAATCAATCCCCCCATCATGAATAACAGTGGTTGGTTGGTATCCCCCAGCATGACTTGCAGAGGTTGGGTGTTGGTCTTCAACATGACCTGCAAAGGTTGAGGAACTATCTCCAACATGACTCTTAGAGGTTGGTGATTGAACTCTACTATGACTTGGAGGGACTAGGTTCATGCCCCTAGAATGAATTGCATAGGTTGGGTGTTGTTATTCAATGTGACTTGTAGAGAGTGACGAGATATCTCCAACATGACTCATAGAGGTTAGTGATTTCTTCTTCCTATTCTTCCTCTTTCTATTTCATTTAGACTTCCAATTACTAGTATCTATACTTTCACGAGAGAAGGCAGAAGGAGGAGGAGAATACTTCGTTGACAAAGGAACATCAACATGATGCCCATGACATAAATTTCTTAACTAAGTAGCATCAAGAGAATTTGAGACATTTGGAATGGTACCCAACCAAATCGATAGTCCCACATTCAACACATGAATGTACAAAGTGGCCATCAAAGGGACACCAACGTTTTTGAAGAAAGGAAAAGAATACGAATCACCTATCAAGGGGGTTCCTTGGTTGGTATCGTCAGAAACTTTATCTATGAATATATTATGCATAGGCTCTCCCCTTGTACGATTGTTCAAGTCCGTAAAAGTCTCACACACTGACTCTAGTGAACCAGTGTTATAAAAAAAACACCTGTAGAGAGGTGGCTCCACATTTCTAAGAGGAAGACCAAAAATTCCTCACGACCAGAGGAGTTGGAGGTCTACCACTTTAGGTCATATACCCAAAGCAATGAATGACTAAATCACTATGGAAAACTAGGGAGCACAAAGCATACAGTAAACGTTCCTAGAGGCAAATCAAGCAGACGACTATCTAGTAGGAAGGACAGTTACACCAATCAACACTAGAGAAACTAAATGTTGTAAGTGCAAATTGAACATGGAATCACCCTTCGGGTATACTCTGTGAAGAGTGATCTTGTTACGAGGAAAATCTCTCTATGGCTAGGGTGAACCACAATAGACAGGTATGACTGCAGAAACCAACTTAATTCCAACATATGCTATATAAACTAATGTGCACGAGAGATAATAAAGAGGCCTACCTCTTCCAAACTTTTGATGATGTCCACCATTGAGCACTTCGACCCAAAGCTTTATACCTACAACAAGTTCTCAAAAAACAAGCAAAGTAAGCACATAGTGATTATATAACAGGTTATCACATTAGATAGCATAATCCATCAATATACAAAACATACATGTCCATGGATCATAACACATATATTTGCAAGATATCAATTAGATGGGAAAGGAGTATTTCTATTAATAAATGATTAGTATAAGTGAAACATTATAGACTTCCATGTCATCACGGTTTGAAACCAAGAAACCGAGTTCCTTCCAACTAGGCCTCCACCACTTCAATCCTCCACCTAAGGAAATCTCATATAAGGGATACAAAGAGGTTCTCCATCAATAAGGGATGAGCTTGGGGGATGAACACTATGTTCAGACTTAAAGGACAAAGGGATGTAGACTCAATAATGAAGTAATAATTTCTCCAGAGTAACTTTGCTCTCAAAGTTGAATTCTCTCCCCTTTTCCATAGCTCCGAATTGGCTTCTTTATAGCTTTCAAAATGCAACTGAAGGGCCAAGTCGAAACGTTTCTAGTATATGAAAGGTCAAGGATCAGAGATCTCCTATTGTGACATGGAAACTCACCATTTAAATTTGTTTTTCTAGCACAAATCTTGTTGTACGCGGGTTGTAGTGGAGTAGCCAGAGTAAATGCTTGATGTATAGTTTTCAAGGTGCGTATAAGTGGAAAAATATTTACTTTTGTCTCTGGATTCATCAATCAAGGAAAGTAAGTCTGCATAGGGAAATGGAATAAGGCCTTCTCTGCAAGATTGCATAGGGTGAGGCAAAGCTTTCTCTAACAGATCCAACGTCTTCCCCAGGTACCGCGGTATACCCCCGCAATCACCCATGTAAGTCCCTAGAATATTGGAAACTAAGTTTCCAACTCACAGTCAGTCACCATGAGGGTACAGTCGACAGTCGAGTGGATCACAATGAGTAGGATAACAAGTCTGAAGCCTATCAGGGGTATCGAAAGCAAATGTTCTAGAAAAAAATAGAGGATCTCGAACATATTCGTTGTCCATGAAGCTCTGCAGGAAAATGTAGTTGGTGTTACTCCTGAGACAGATTTTGAATATGTGTTCCTCACTAGGTTCAGTTTGGCTTTGGAGGGCTTATCTCCACTGAATTTCTTCAAGCGACCTCGTGTTTTTCCCCTGTGTTAGAGGGGGGTCCTAGATAACTTTTACGACACTAGACTTAAGCACTCCCTAAACTATAATCCCGTGTTTGATTTAATGGCCTTGAAGAGTTTCCTCTCCAACCTAATTCAAGGCCCTAAAATACTGAACTAGTTTGTTGACCCTGCAAACATAAAAAAGTTTAATGTATTTTAGATCAGTGTTGATTTTAAGGCTTGATTTACACGAAGGGTGTGGTAGTGAAACTGATGTTGTTAAGACTCTTGCAAAAATTGAAACTTATGAGAACACCGGAAAAGACGGATTTTATTTCTTATTTTTCTTTTGAAATGATTTCAAGATGGGAAGAAAACACAACACTATGATTATTTATTTTTCTTTTTCAAATAACAATGCAAAGAAAATGCAAAGAAAGAAATAGACCTAACAAATTAAGTTTTTTTTTTTATATATTTTCTTCCAATCAAAGCAAAACTAACAAAATATGCTAAAAGAAACTGATGAATACATGATTCATGGAAGCTAAAAATGTTAGGAAGCACAAGAATACCAAGAAACAAGTAAATTGAAACCTATACCTAGGATATGGCATTAAACAAAGACTCTGGATTGATCCAAGAAATACCTGAGAAGTGTGAACTTCAATAAGGAAAGAGGCAAACTCCCTCTTTTTCACAATTTTTCTTGAAACAGAGACACGGGCTATTGCATCAGCAACCTGCGTATGTACACAGGTTTTTTACTGAGCAGAGTGTGTATGTACATGGGATGACTTAATACATGGCACGTACACCTCTGTATCTTTCCAAAAAACTAAAATATCAGATAGACTTACAGGGCAGGGACAACTGGTATAGCACCTGAAGGTGACCAAAATCCGTTGACATACTTAGAAAACTCGACAGAAACTTGAAAGGAAAACAAACCAATCAAACAACCCAAAATCCCCTAAAAAACCATAGAGGCTATCCCCAATGTGGTTTCCATTTCTTCTAGCGGGAAAACCCCCTTTATCTACATTAGAGTTCAGAATGTAGGTAGATCAATTAACCATCTAAAATTCAATTAATTCTCTGTACTACCCCAAACATACCAAAAATCATATGAATAAAGCAAGGAAAAAGGATATCGAGTAACTATACCTCTAATCCCATGTCTGGTGATGACCTCCTCATGCTTGGAAGTTTCACTGACTGCACGTCTCCTCCGAGGGTTGACTTGCATCCAAAGATTGACAAACAAAAAAATACAAGAATGTTATTCCATATATAAGTTAGGGTTAGATGTTATAATTTCAAGCATAAATCAATAAAACTATTCAAGACACCATCATTTGGGACAGGATAATGTAATTCTTTTATTAATAACAAATAGATTATACGTTTAAAATCTAAGTCGACAACCATTCCGCGAATTTGCTCTGGGCTCCTCTTCACCAAGATTTAAGTGCACCTTGTATGAACTTCTCCTATCAACCTTATAATATATTATTGGGAAGTGAATGGGTGAAATGGAGGGAGAAGGGGCTAATCAGGGAACGTTGAGGAAATTTCTCACAAAAGGAAGCAATATCTTGGGCAAGGAGGGGAAGTGAAATCGGGCAGAGTTTCACTGTTATTATGATTAGATTTGAAATGAAACCCCAAAATATCCTTTTATATGAAAAAAGGATGGTTATTCGATTGGGTGGTGGGCTATAGTAGGTGGATTAGTTAGGAAACTACCCAATAGCCTGTAATCTCAACGAATTCCTTGCAACTTTTTATTTTTTGAAAATTTTGCAAGTATACGCACATTGTAATGGTGCAACATGCGTATGTACGTGAGATGTAGTGGTGTAGCATGCGTATGTATGCGGGAAATAATGGTGCAGGTCACGTACATCTTCTAAAAATTGGTTTTTTAAGAAGAGCAACTCAACAATGCTTTGGAAAAAAAATGCAAGTAAGAGGGCCAAGGCCATGTATGCATGTGTAGAGCAATTTAGGGTTATAACACTACCATAGAAAAATAGGCCTATGCATTTTATAAAGTGGTCAAACATTTAAGATCCTATATCCTGAAGAATCACACTAAAGTCATAGTACCTCACCCCACAGACCGATCTTTGTTCACTCAACAAGAGATGGGAGAAAGAAGGGGAAATTGGATTGCATTCATACAAGAATTTGATCTAGACATAAAACCTACAAAAATAGTCAAGGGTCAAATATTGTGTAAACTAGCTGTTGAGGCCCAAGACCTGATTAACGCAGAAGACTCCAGTTGGGAAAATGATTTGTCATTATGGTGTAGTGAAGCCTTATACATACCTCCTGGGAAAGAATCCTAGTATGGAAACTTGTCTTATCTCCTACATCATGGAACCTATCCAGAAAACCTAAACCCTAGAGAAAGGAGATCCCTCAGTTTAAAATATGATCAATTTCACCTCATAAATTATGTGATTTTCCACGTGAATTATGATGGAGTACTCTTTAGATGTCTTGAAAATGATGATGCGAAAAAAATACTAAGAGAACTCCATGATGGTCCAACGAGTGGACATTTTGCAGGAGAAACCACGACTCACAAAATATTAAGGGTTGGTTATTACTGTCCTACATTTTTCATGGACGCTCATGTATACACCAAGAAATGTAAATCTTGTCAAGTAGCTCTAGTAGAGAAAAGAGGGCAGCCATTCCACTCCAACCAGTGACCATATCTAGACCATTCAAGCAATGGGGGATATACGTCATAGGGGAAATTACTCCCAATTCTTTGAAACAACATAAATATATATTGACTACCACATATTATTTTACAATATGAATGAAGGCTATCCCTCTCACGCACATCAATGAAAAGGAAATAATCCAATTTATAGAACAACAATTGATAACAAGGTTTGGGATACCCCCCGTTCTTGTTTTTGACAATGCTTCTTACTTTTCCTCCACACTATTGATAGAATTGTCCCTTAATAAGGGGATCATAATAACATATTCTTCAAAATACTATCCGCAAGGGAATGGGGTAGAAGAGTCAACTAATAAAAACCTGGTGAAGATTTAAAAAAAACAGTCATTGAAAATCAGAGGAATTGACATAATTTGCTTCTTAATTCCCTATGGGCTGATAGAGTAACACCTGAAGAAGTCATAGGAAACTATTTGTATTTTCTAGTATATAGATAAGAAGCCATTCTTCCAAATGGATTGCATCTTCCATCTTTACATCTTTCTCAAGCATCAAGAGGTCAACCCTCATCCACTATAAAACAAAGGATTCATACCCTTCTCATGATGAACACATAAAGAGAAAAGGTTAAAGTTAAGTTCACCACTCATCAATAGGTAGTTAAAATATGGTTCAATAAACATAATTCCAAAGAAAAAACTTCTGAAATAGGGGACCTAGTATTGAAGTGGGATAAAGAAAACGAGCCCAAAGAAAAACACTCAAAGTTCCCAAATCTCTGGCTCAAACTTTTCTAGGTAGCCGAGAAGATCAGGACATGCACATACGTATTGAAGAATTTGAGGGGGGAATTCGACACCCTCCTGGTCAATGGCCACGTATTAAAACAATATTTTTCTTAAAAACAAAAAATGATTCTTTGTTTGAATTATTGTTTCTTTTTCATCTTTCATTTTGATTAGAACAAGTGTGTGTGTGTGTGTGTGTGTGTGTGTGTGTGTGTGTGTGTGTGTGCGGGAAGATCATTTTTGAGCCCCTTTTTCATTCTTTCTTTTTTATTGTTATTTTATTTTGATTAATTTGTGTTTCATAAATGAATGGTTGACTTTAATGTTTTATTGAGGGAATACAATGAAGCAGACTCTTCTCTTGACCTACACTTACATGCAAGATAAGAGACGTTGAGCAGACACAAATTTTCAAAATCATATTTTATTTTTGCAAGCATACTACCTAGGG
>ML798928.1:41675-55993 GCA_009831015.1 Picea engelmannii | reverse complement strand
AGCCATAAATCAGTATCCCAAAGATCGAACTCTTAGTCAATACCGATCCTCTTCCCACTTATCCATATAAGAAAAAGACTCCATCAAACAACGAGGACCAGCAGAAGGCCGAGTGTTGGAAGCAGGCTGAATGAAAAAGAAAGGCTATTTTTGGAAGAAAGGCATGCAAGAGGAAACAAACAGCTGGAAGGAAAAGTAGAACACGCACATGCATGGAAGACCTAATGATGCTAGGGTTAGGGTTTTCATAATACATTGTAATGGATGGTGAGACAAAAATATAAATAAGTAGTACTTATGAGAGACAAAAGGATAGAGGAGAATAGAGAGGAAGAGAGAGAGGCTAATAGAGAGGACACACATGGGCAGATGTAGAGAAAAAGAGTTGTAAGTACGGTATGAATCATTTCACTAGTAAGCTAAGGAGGGAATAAATGACTGGATCCTGAAGGTTAGATTGCAGGTTGAGGATCTTGGTGCAATCTAGTCAGTCTTGTAGGGATTGAGGAGCTTTCTAAGGAGAGTGAGATCCAAGAATGTAAACACGCACGGTGTGATATATTTCTAAACCGTAATAAAATCCTGAGAGCCATATCTTTGTGGATGTATCCTAGGAGGGGGTGAACCATAGTAACACTATGTTGTGGGATTGAATGAATGTATCTTTGTGTCTGATTAGTTGATGAATGTTGAATGAATGAGGTGATTAAGTAGATCTGGTATTTTACATGCATGTGTAGAATAAATGTTATAACAGGATGTTAAATGGACTAAATAAAGGTTGTGACGTACAAGCACAAATATCACTTAGTCTCAGGTTGCAAACACCTAAGTATTGCATCCACCCATAGAGCTATCTCGAGTGAGGCTGCGCAACACACTTTGTGTACTTTGTTTCCTTCTAGGTGACCAGAGGGACTGATAGTCTTTGAGGGATTTTGTTGGGAAGCTTCGTGGTTATGAACCAGGGTCAAACTGTAATGGTAAATGGATAAAAGGGAATGGAAAACCAACAAATGGTTCTTCTATTGGCTGATTGGAAGGAAATGAGATTGATCACATGAGATATGCAGAAGATGTGTCAAAAGAAGACCATATCGGACGACAAGAAGGTGAGAGAATGCGAAGCTAAAAGAGGATGTTAAGACTGTGGAATCCCATAAAGGCAGAGATCAAATGATGGTTGAAGACAAAGGAACTGGAGTTTGCGTAGAAAGATAACAGAAACCCAAAGTTAACACCACGCAAGTATCTGGACAAGTACGTATTCATAAACTTTCATGAAGTTTTTTTCTGTGATTTCCCACACATATTGTAGGAGTGGATCAAAATATTCAAAGACAACCATCTAACGAATCGGATCGAACAGCTGGAGTGGAATCATGAAGAAATCATGCAACCATAATGCATTGATAATAAATTCACGTGCGCAGTAGATTTTTGGTTAGACAACATTATTGTCAGATTTATCATAGAGTTTGCAGTAGATACATCAAAGTCATACAACGCAACTGAACAAGAATTCTTGAAGGGACCTTGAGGTAGGTATCTCATACCATTATATAATTCCATTAAGATACTGCTATATAACAAGGGTGTAATGAAAATGGAATTAGACAACTAAACTTCCCTGCATGCATGGGGGAAGGGGGGAAGCACTTTCATGAAAAAGAGAAATGGAATGAGAAGGGGATAAAGGAAAGGAGGAGGAGGCCTTTGACCCAATTATGATGGATGACGACCAGAGAAAGTGGATTATAGCAATTGTTGGAAGGCCGCATAGTGGAGTACCCTACCAATGCAAGCTAAACACCAAGAAGAGAGTCGTAGCCATGAGGGAAGTCTTGGAAAGTGATGAAGATGAGGTAGAGGATCTTTGGGCTATGGAGTAGATTGAGTAAATCCTACGCACGACATATGAGAGGAAGAAGAGAGGTCCAAGAGAGGGAATAGAAGGTAGCAATCCTATTCATTTTAATGTCAGTATGGAACCCATAAATCCATGTGTGATTAACACACCGAGAAGAACACCACCATTTAGACAATCGAACTTCGGGAGAAGGAAGACAAAAGGAAGTACATTTACACAAGGAACAAAAACTGGGAGAGAGATTTAAGGAAGAATTAGTCAAGTATCTACACCGTGTGGAGGTAGTAGTTCAACATTCAATATGGTAGTCACGATCCCACCACCAGGTTACCATAATTTAAAGGAGAAGCGTTGAAGTACTCGAAGAAAAACTTTATTTGTGAAAATATCTGGGAAGCGAAACAGATCATATATGAGGACACTAAAATTGCACAGTTAGCTATAACACTAAGGTATCGTGCACTAGATTGGTATATGAGTCTAGCTGCAAACAGTCCACCAAGAACAACTAGAATGATTGGAGATATCAAGAAGCGGTTGATAAATGAGTTCAAGAAACCTATTTCAAAGGATCGATACATGAATGAGATGAGAGATATTAGATAAAAACCAGGATAATCTGTATGGGAGATTGACTAGAGATTCAAACGATTGAAAGGAAAGATGAAATATGTCATGACAGATATGCAACATAGGCACCTATTCGTCAACTCACTATTACCACATTTGAAATATCCATTGTGAAAACAAAAGTTTTAGACATAGGCAGAGGCTCTGCAGGAAGCCCTGCAACTGGAAGAAAACCAATATCAGAAGATAGATCCAACCATTGAGGAGTTGAAGGAGTATCTGAAGAACTAAACATTACAGCTGAACCAGAACAAAAGAAAGGACAAAAGAGAATTCATTTGGTGTACCACTTGTAGGACAAAATGATACCATAAGAGAGAATGTCCAACATTTGTGCAGTACATGGCAACAAGAATTCCAAATACATTACCAAAAGGAGGAATATGGTGCGAAATATGTAAGAAACATGGCCACAATCCATATCACTTTCCAATGATGCAGAAGTACCAGACAATCCCAAAGAGATCATATTGAAAATTTTGCAAGTCAGTAGGCCATGATGACAAAGACTGTAGAACCATGGAGTTGATGAGAGAGAGGACATCATATGCATATAGGGTGTAGGTAGAAATGATGAACGAGCAAGCTACACCTCAGTTTAACCAAGTACCAGCCCCATACAACATTGTGCAACAATAGTATAATACTGCGCAACAACCATATAACACAGTGCAACCACAGTACAATACTTCACAACCACACTACAATATCGTGCAATATAATTGAGAGCCTCGGTATAACGCACCGCGAGAGGACTGAGATGGCTACAGAGGTAGAGGAAGAGAAAGAGGAGGCTTTGGAAGAGGTAGAGGACCAATGGTATGTCACAATTGTCAACAACCAGGACACTATGCAAGAGAATTTCCACTTCCACCAGCAACCTATATGTATTGTCGCCCATCAGATCATGACATGGAAGAGTGTGCTACGCTATTAGGGAAGATACAAGAAAAGAGGAATTAGAACAATTAGAATGTTCAGTGGATTTCAGCAGAAGCAAGGGATGAAGGAAGAAACATCAACATAGTTACACGCAGACGAGCTAAAACATGGAATGAAACTGAGAGACAAGAGTCAATACAACAACAATGGGTGAAGAAGAATGTCAAACCAAAAAAACATTTTGATGCGCAGAATGAGAAGGAGATATTTAAGAAATCTAGACAAGAATTTATGAATCCAGACATTGTGTCGACCTCAACTGCGCAACATAGTAAGGAAGCACCTGAGGACGAGATGCCTCCATCGTTGGATCACAACAAAGAAATGAAGGCCTTGGGACAAGTAAGTATGATCAAAGGCTTTTTGCAATCATGTGTAAAATTACTAAATGATCCATCCTATTTCAAAGTATTAAAAAGTATTGTTGTGGGTGGGAAATCCCTCCTACGGACTAGTGCTAAGGATTTTATCATGCATGCAGAAATGATCTAAAGATTCTTACTTTTTACCACCATCCCATGCCTAAACCCCATTACTCATACGTAAATACAAGGCTCAAGAGATTAAGTTGGCATGCCTTATTTTTCGTGCTTGATATCGATCCCTTTTCGTGCTTGGTCGTTCTTTGACTGCAACTCTCCTCCCAATGTTGACCTGCATTCACTAAAGACAAACAAATAAATCCACATGAATTTGATCTATGAACTAATAGGTTAGAGATTTAATCAATCATACAATCAATATTCCAATAATGACAATCTCATATGGTGGGACGGGAAAAGAAATTCTTTTATTAACTTCACAATGATACCTTACATTGATAAAGTCGGCTACTGCTCCTCGATCTTGGTCCTGGGATCTTCTTTCATTGTCTTCCAAATGATTTTATCTAAACTTATCTTTGCAAAAGGATGGCTAAAGGTTGGGACAAAGGGAATGATCAATCGGGTATAGTTTCTTTACTATGATTCTCCTCCTTTCAAATGGGACCCCTAACCCTTATTTTATAGTCTAGAAGAATCTAGGTATTTGGTCGAGTGACTGGCCATGCATGACTGAAAGGTTTAGTTAACTTACCCAAAGCTGCGTGTTCCATCAACAACTTTCCTTTTTCCATGCTTTTGTAGGTACATGCGGGCTGTCTTGGGTCATCTAGTGTGTACATGCATGAAGTAATGGAGCAGGATACATGGGTCTTATAAAAGGGTTTTTTAAGAAGAGTTGTTCAATAGTGTTTTGGCAAAGAAGGAGTCTGACATGGCCTAATGCTAGGTAAGCATGTCTAGTGAAAATTAGGGCATGATTGTACCCAGATTACAAGTATCAGTAGATCCTAAAGAGGATAACAAAGCTTTCCTCTGGGAAGGGCATCTTTGGAGGAACTCCAAAGAGGACATCACACAAGGGGTTTGAGACAAATCCTCCACCACAGAATAGTTCTGGGCAACCCTTGCATTTGGGTTATGAGAGGCTTTCTTGAATGCGCCTTTTGGGATGTGTGTCATTGTTTCACCCAAATTATTCTCAATTTGGAGAGGAAGAGATGGGAGTTTGACTTCTTTGCCCTTCTCAGAACTGCTTGGTTTACTGTAGTCATGTGATATAGTCGATATAAAAGCATCACCCCTCATCATATACAAATTCGTGGATGTGGGATTGTTCGAAGACGGAGAGAGTCCTTGACTGCCCCCTTCCACGCTTGTAGAGGCTTGGGTTAATTTTTACCCATGTTGAAATGGATTGGTTAACATGGCAGGTTGTTGTTGTGTCACAAACTTTTGGGCCTTTGCGAGCCGAGGACATTGGTGGGTCAGGTGGTCTTCCGTGCACAGGTTGGACAGATACCTCACCTTCCATTTCTCAGTGTTGCCTCTGCCAGCATTATTAGTGTGTTTCTTATCCCCCTTACCCTTCTTTTGTTGTTTTTTATTTCCTTCAGGCTGTTGGGTGGCCTTTGGATTTTTTTATTGCACTGTGTGTACATTTGACATTTGGGTAGGGGGAGCAGCCAAAATAGTAGTTTGGCTGGTCGTTGTGTGTTGTATAGACAGTTTCTACAATTGCTTCGTTAGTTACTCAGCGGTCTTTGTGTGTGCTGAACCAACAATACCGTCGACATGTGGTCCAGTTCTCTATCTGGTTTTATCAAGTATTGAGCATGGTACATCTGGCAAGATCTCGTATAATAAACTAGACTGAGAGTAGATTAGCTCAAGCTGTTGAGATCTCTTGATGGCATGTTCTTTGAAAAACACTCTCGATGTCACGACATCTTTGGATAACTGTGGGACCAAATACTTAAGGAACCACTCAAGAAGGAATGCTAGTGGGACTGACACCTTAATTAAACTTTTCCAGCGTCTCCATTCTCAGATGTGATTAGAGATATGGTCTGCTTTTGTCTGTGCAAAATTGGCCAGCAATTATGTGCCAGTGTTGTATCACACAAGTAATTGGAAATGGTTGAGGAAATCCATTGCCAATTCATTGAAGGAATATTATCTTGAGCAGTTGAGCTCAATGTACCATTTCACAACACTCCCAATGAGAGTACGTTGAAATAATCGCAACTGTACAGAGTTGTCCTTTAACGAATTAGACGAGCACCAAAGGTGAAAAGTAGTCACATGATCTCCTAGATCTTCATTAGGCTTGGCCTCAAACTTTGGTATGTTTGAAGGAAACTTCGTTAGCATAGGGGGCCAACGCGGATCATGACAGATAGGGTCATTCAACAACCTTGTCAAGTCTGGTAAATGGAAGGTTGCCAGGAAAGGTAGTTTGGGTTGTTGGTGATAACCATGGAAAAAGGGACCTGGAGTTTGAATGGCACTAGGTTGCCAGGAAAAGTTCAGCTATTGGCCTGGGTTATGGTAAAAACCATGGCCATGACCAGTGTATGGATTTTGTGTCTGAGGAGACATCATCGAATGATTCCAAAAATACGACATAGATGGTTGGGCATGCATTACATTCAAAGGACTTTGGGAAGGGCTACTCCATGTCGATCCCATGGGCATAGGCATAGTACCTTGTCCAGGGTTCCATTGGTTATGAAAATAATAGCCCCAGATCGACCTTCCTGACAAGGGAACTGATCCCTGCCAAGAATTCCAAGGTCTTGATGTGGAAGAAGTTCCTGGGTTTGCCCCCTATGCAGGAATAGTACCCTGCATAGGAATAGGTTGTCTGTAACTGGGGTTGCCCCCAATAGGGAAAGAAGCTTACGAGAAAGCGTTGTTACCAAACGCACTGAACAAAGAAAATGGTGTTGAACCGACCGAAATATTATGAGAAGGTGGTCCCTGACTCCCTGCTCTAAATAAACTATGGTGCGTGGGTGGCCCAACGGATTGCTGGTGGGTGCCACCGAGGGAAGGGGATGAAGGAGGTATATGACCTCCCCCGTAAGGGAAAGCATTAAAAGGAGAGGAAGTGCCCCCCATGTGTCCTTTTAGAGGAGCATTAGAGCTCCCTACCCCCAAACCTAAAGTCTGTAAAGTGGAGTAGGAAAGTATAGGACTTGTACCTGAGCTAGGCATCCTGTATGAGAACGGAAGGCCTATTGCACTCGGTGTGAAAGCAGCAGTGGCCACCACCATAGATAGGATTGGACCATCACTTGAGGTAGAGGTGATCGATACCATGGTGGCTCGGACTGGTGATGGTGGGTTAGGAGGTGGAAAATCCCTTGTGGTGACAACTGTAGTGGGAATTGAAGAAATCCTAGAAGAAGTGGCAGAATTTGTTTCCATTGCTACGTGTAACACTGTTTGGCACTTGTAAGGGTGAATTGGTATAATGATGGGTGTCAAAAGATCAGTGGTTGGAGATTTGGATGGACCAAGAGCTTTCACTACAAAGTATAAAATGGTCATTTCCTCCGGATGTTGGTCGGGTACAATTTCTTGTGACCCAGTCGCTTCAAAAGACCCTTGTTGGTCTACCTTTTTCCTTAGTGGTGGTGGAGGTGGCTCAAGTGTAACCGGTGATAGGCCCATAAGCCTTTGTGATTGGTGGAGCTCATGATCCTCCACTGTGTGAGAATATCAAAGACACACTAGGGCTTTGTATTTGTTCAAAAAACAACACACATTAAAAGGGTCCCTTCAAGATTAAACAAGAAAACACTAAACTAGTTGGAAGAACAGTTACAACAACCAACACTAGAGCAACTTACCGGTGCAAGTGAAACTCGAAAACGGAAGCACCCTCTAGGTATACTTTGCAAATCATGGCCTGATGTCTGTCCTAGGTACCGTGGTATACCCTCACAGTCACCTATGTATGTCTCTAAAAAGATAGGAAACAAGGTTGCCAGCGTGCGAGCAATCACCAGGCGGGTACAGTCGAAATTTAGGTAGACCACAATGAGTAGGGTATTGAGCCTGGAACCTGTCAAGGGTATCAAAGGCAAGTGGTTCGGAAGACAACTGAGGACCTCGAACGGATTCAAGACCCATGAATCTCCATGGCAAATGCAATCGACGGAATCCAAAGACAAGCCATCTATATGTGTTCTCCACTACGATTGGTCCAACTTTAGAGGGGTTATCTCCGCTACCTTTCCACACGAAACCTTGTGTTTAGACCCTGTGTTAGAGGGGGGTCCCGAATAAATTTCAGGATACTAAACTTTGACACTCCCTAACTCAAACTCCAATGTTTGATTTAATGGCCTTGAAGAGTTTCCTCTCCAACCTAATTCAAGGCCCTAACCCTAAACTAGTTAGTTGACCCTACAAACATAAAAAGTCTAATGAATTTTAGATTTAGCATTAATTTTTATGGCCTGTCTTAAGTCAAAGGTTATGAAAGTGAAACTAGTGATGTTTGAAATATGAAAGCAAAATAAACAAAAAGTTGGAAACAAAATAACTTCTCTTGACTCAAATCTTAAACAACTTTTCAAACTAAAAATTTTCTAAGATCTTTGAACAACAAACTCAAAGAAGGATTTCACTCAACTATGAGCTACTTATGATCTAAGTAAACCATCGAGAACTTATGAAAGAAAAGACTTTTCCCTGGTTACTAATGCAAAACAACACTATTTAACCAAACAAAAAAAATAAAAGATTTTTTTTTATTTGAATGCTCACAAAACAAAAAGGAAAAATATCAACAAGTAAAAACCAAGAAAACTTCTAGCCTAAGCACAGATCGCAAAAATTCACTCTTAAAAATAACCCACAAGCAAATTAAAACTAGACTCTCACACTTGTTTAAAAACCCTATAAAACGAAAATTTTGAGGAAACTTTTTAATGAAAAAGAAAGTTATTGCTGTGATCAAACCTAAGTTACTGACCACTATGACAGAGACCCCAAAACATGAGAGGTATAACTCTTGTCAAAGGAAGGGATGATTGCCTCTCTTTAAACAAAAATTTTCTCCACAGGCATGCTTGCTAACAATTCAACAACAATCATTTGCATGTGAACTGTGTAAAGTCAGGGCGCATGTACACATGTGCTGGCCTTATACAAGCCTCATGTATCTCTGAAACTCTTAAGACAAATGAAAGGCCAAGAAATACAGCCCAGGAAGAGACTACTGGTACTAAGAACCAGGATCTCTTGAAGACTCAGACACTTACTTTAACAAAAAAAAGGAAAACCATTCAAGGAAAACTTCATAGAACAAACCAATTTGAGGTGAAACCTAAGCTATAGAATGCAAACAACCAAGACTAGAAAGAGTTCCAGAAAACCCCTAAGAAGTATTGTTTCTAAGAGGGGAGAGGATGACTGCCTCTCTAAAAGAAATTTTCTGGAATCATACATGCGAGTGAAACTTTCTCAACTAGCGTGTACACGCGGGTTGTGAGAAGGTAGGGTGTAGGTACACGCATGCAGACCTTATACAGGAAGCGTGTACCTCTGTGGGTCTTGAAAAAAAAAATGTAGTCAAGCACATCAATAAAGATAACTGGTATGGAAGACCAAAATCTCTGTTAGCTCAGACTTTTGTAGAAACTTTAAAAACAAGAAATGAAACCAGTTCTTAAAAATACCCAAGAAAAAACATTCCCAGAAACCCTAGAGATCCCCAGTATGGTCGCCAATTATATTGTGGGTGGGAAATCCCTCCTACAGACTAGAACTGAGGGTTTTATCATGCATGAAGAAATGACCTAAAGATTCTTACTTTTTACCATCATCCCATGCCTAAATCCAATTACTCATACGTAAATACAAGGCTCAAGAGATTAAGTTGACATGCCTTATTTTTCGTGTTTGATGTCGATTCACGCTTGGTCATTCTTTGACTGAAACTCTCCTCCCAATGCTGACCTGCATTCACTAAAGAAAAACAAAGAACTCCACATGCATTTGATCTATGAACTAACGGGTTAGAGATTTGATTGATCATACAATAAATATTCCAATAATGACAATCTCATATGGTAGGACGGGAAAATAAATTCTTTTATTAACTTCACAATGATAACTTACAATGATAAAGTCAGCTACTACTCCTCGATCCTGGTCCTGGGCTCCTCTTTCACTATCTTCCAAATTCTTTGCTCTATACTTCTCTTTGCACAAGGATGGCTAAAGGTTGGGACAGAGGGAATTCTCAATCAAGTATAGTTTCTTTACTATGATTCTCCTCCTTTCAAATGGGACCCCTAACCCTTCTTTTATAGGCTAGAAGAAGCTAGGTATTTGGTTGAGTGACCGGCCATGCATGGATGAAAGTTTTATTTAACTTAGCCAAAGCTGTGTGTTATGTCAACAACTTTCCTTTTTCTGTTCTTTTGTAGGTACACACAGGATGTCTTGGGTCAACTAGCATGTACATGTGTGTAGTAATGGAGTAGGGTGCATGGGTCTTTATAAAAGGGGTTTTTAAGAAGAGTTGTTCAACAGTGTTTTGGCAAAGAAGGAATCTTAGATGACCTGATGCTAGGTAAGCATTTCTGGTGAAAATTAGGGTTATAACAAGTATGCTAGAAATATGTAGCGTAGAGATAGAAGGAAATCTAGAACAAAAAACAATCAATCACCTACATACAAGGAGGAGAATAAATAGGGAGTTTAGGCTGAATGCCAACATTGGAGATTTCAACATGGGAGATATCAAACTGGATTTAGGATCCGAAGTCAATGTATTACCCAAGAAAACATGGAAATGTATGGGATATCCCACATTAGGATATTCACCGGTTTAGTTGAAACTGGAAAATCAACACACAGTTCTACCAATTGGGAGACTAAAAGGAGTGACAATAGACCTGGATGGAGTGCGCACTAAAGTTGACTTTGAAGTAATAGAGATAGTGGACGACACAAAACCTTATCCAACATTTCTCGGCTTGGATTGGGTGTTTGATAACCAGGTCATAATCAACTTAAAGACATAGAAAATGACCTTCGAGTCAGGAGAATACAGGGTCATTATGCCATTAGACCCATTGAAAGGGGAAAGATTTGTAGAGCCTACTTCCTTGGAATTAGAGGAAATTAGCCATTTGTACAGAAACACTGTGTGAGATGAGGACTACATAAACTCAAATGCATATGGGATACTTAGTTGGTGGAGCATCCCCTCATGTGCATCAGACTCAGATACAGGTTTAGAGAATTGGAAACAGAGGCTACACAAATTTTCCACAAGAATATGCATAAGAATAAACCGTGCAATAAGATGGGTAGCTACGGAGATAAGGGAACCACCTAGTTTCCATGGGGTGAATGATATAGAAGCATTCTTGACATGCTACAAAGATGAAGTGTTAGAAAATCAGAGAATCTTAGCACTTGATATAACACTCAAGGCCACACCTGAAAGATGGTGGGGCATACACAAAGAAACAATCAAGGACTAGTACTAATGTAAGCAGTTACTGGGCATTAGGTTTGGATCAAAACAAAGAAGAAATCAATAGAATAAATATGATGGATAGGGGGCACCATAAAGACACTTGGAGAAGTGCATAGCTTTTTGGAAAATGACACCACCAAAGGAATGGACTCACCATTTTGTACACACATTAGAGGGCATCCAAACAAACTGGTATACAGACCAAGAATTGTGTAGAGGAACTACATGTTGGAAAATACTACAAAAGAACTTTACATTCACTTTCTCATTTGATAATGAGAACCCCAACATATATGCAACACTTAAACAAATAAGAGGGGTGATATTCATTAAGGAACCAGAAGTTGAGCTCATAACAGAAGAACAACAACATAATAAACAAACAGTGAAAGAACTATTGTCATGCTACCATGTCCAGAAAGATGACCCACATGATATTTAGATTGAGGAAGTTGAAGGCGAAAGAGAAGTGGAAGTTCCACCTCTAGAATAATATTTAATTGGTACGCTGATCAAGGTGAAGAAAGTCAACATTGGGACAATTGAGAATCCCAAAATGGCCAGAATTAGAGACTACTAGGATGAGCAAACAATGGAAATCATAATAGAGTTACTGCATGAGTACATCGACTTGTTCCCAACAATGTTCACATAAATGAAGGGCATAGCAGGAGAGATATGTGAAATGAAGATACCACTCAGAGCGGAGGCAAGACCGATCAGACAACGACCATATAGACTAAATACGATATATAAGCAAAAAGTCAAAGCTGATATTGATAGGATGTTGGAGGCTGGAATCATAGAACCTGTAGAAGAATCAGAACAGATAAGCTCGATGGTAGTTCAGGTGAAAAAACAAGGGGGGGATAAGAATATGCATCGACTTAAGGAAGTTGAATGATACATGCCTACATGACCCATTCCCTACACCTTTCACATATGAGGTGTTGGAGAACATAGGAGGACGGGAAGCTTATTCATTCATCGATGGATTCTCAGGATACCATCAGATCAAGATAGCACCGGAAGAAAAACAGAATACCACAATTTCTACAGAATGGGGATCCTACCAGTACACAATCATGTCATTTGAACTAAAGAATGCACCAACATATTTTCCAGAGTAGTCATAGATTCATTTAAAGAATTTAACCACAAGTTTCTATATGTATACCTGGATGATTGGAGAGTTTATAGTATGTTGAGAGACCATGTAGAGGTCTTGCGGTTGATGTTAGAAATATACAAGCAGTGACATATATCATTAAACATCAAGAGGTTCATATTCTAAACACATTTTGGGATACTATTGGGCCATATAGTATGCAATAAAGGTTTTCTAGTATATCCTTCCAAGATTGTAGTAATTGTCAACCTACCACCACCCAAGATAGTCTATCAACTAAGAGCGATATTGGGACACATAGGATACTACATAAAATTTATAAAAGTGTGTTACAGGAGAATCCCCCTGTAGACAAGTGGATTCCCTCTTGGGCTCTAGACTCCTAAGACGAAGACAGAAAGGGTGCTAACATTGGTCACTAACATTCTTTTAAATCTAGATAAACTAATGTATAGAGAAGAGGAAGAAAGGAGTACCTTTTTAATGATCTTCTTCCTCGAACATCCTGAGTTGAGCTTTGATCCCCAAGCTCCTCGATAATTCTTGCAAAATAGACAAAGACAGAACAAGCTTCTTATTCTACTAATATTAGCTTGAAACCAGATCTATCTAATAGAGACAAGTTCATGTAGAATAAACACAACCTTGAAAGAAGCAGGCCAAGAACATATGTATATTAATGATAACAATAGAGAATACTTACAGATCTTTGATGAAGGTGCAGTAACCTCTCCTAGTTCTCCTTGTCCAACCCTTTGCTCAAATGATCCACACAAAATGATGATGCTTCAATGATATCTCCCTTATGATATCATAAGTTTGATGCCTCTAAACTGCCATGTCTATTTCACCATGAGAAGGCCTCCTTATATAATATTGGAGAGATCCAACCACCTTAGAGATTCTTGGGATAGGTTGAGGATCTTTCTCCTTCAGTTTTGGATCCTACCTAAGATCCATCCTTGACCCCAGATTCGAATCCAACCAACTCTAGAGATGAGGGGGATTTTTCCTTGATTTTACTCAATAGTCAAAGATTCCCTCAAATATCCTAGCTCTCTCTTAGAATGGAACACAGAGTGTTGCAACGCTACCCCCAAGAAGGGTAGGGAGCACTGACACTCCTTGACAGTGGGTAGGCGAGTGTTGGGCTTCAAAATTGATTTTTAAGTGGTTTTCTTCATGGAAAATGCTTTTTACTCTTCATCAAATGAATTCTCTTCCTTAAACCAATATTTAAAGGTGTCTCAAGTGTCCTTATGATGTTGTTAGAGACATGACATAAGAAATATGGCAATATTTTGTTTGCGACACTTGCGACACTTGTAATGACGACACTTGCAACACTATTGAAGTAAGTAATTTTGATGTGTCACAGATTGCCCCCCAAAGTGCGAAGTTAGAAGATGAAAAATGATGACTGAAGTAATTTGTAGACTTTTTCAAGAAAGGGTATGGATGCAGAGAACCTGTTAGAATCTTCACACAACCATCAAACAAATATTATGACATGTTTCAAATCCAAGGCAGACATACCTATGCTTGGGTGATAAAGACTTGCAAGGTATGGCTGCCATAAGATACACTGCGGATCCATAATTGTATTAACAAAAAGGTATAGCCACCAAAGATACAATGTGGATCTATACTCCCATGACATGAACTGATCATAGCCATGAAAAACACACAATGGATCTATGAGACAACAAGACATAGACATAGACCAATAGAAAGTGGATCTATGTAACAATATATGTGTCAATCTTAAAAATAAACTCTGTCGCAACCTGGGAAAAGTATATATTAGAGTGATCACTCAACCTAGGGTCTTCTTACCAATCTCGATGCAATATGAGTCTAACCATGTGAATAAATGTTATGATGTTGAACATGGAAGAAACCACTTGATTACCGGTG
>ML798928.1:26960-37968 GCA_009831015.1 Picea engelmannii | reverse complement strand
GAGTGGGAAAGGAATCAAGATCACTCATCAATATTTTCATGTTTAGAGAGTCTGAAAAGATCTTAAAGATGACTACTGGGGGTTCCTTTTTGTATAACCTTTACGAGTCCGAAAAATTGATAAAATTATACTCGATTAAATTCTCATGTTTTTTCGAGCGTGAGAAAGAACTAAGACTAAGCTTGGTACTCTTCCCCCAGATTGAAAGCTAGTGGCTTAACACCAGAATGATCATCAAAGTCTGGAGACATGCCCCCCAAGATTCAATTCATTCATCGACTTTGAGGTTGACACCAATTTTTGTACTAGATGGAGAAAAAGGATAAGGGTGGATGAGATGAAGGTTCAAATACAATACCAATTGAAAGACTCGACTCGACATCTATGAGATCTGGTGAAATACTCAACCTGACAGGAGAGGTGACTGTTTCATTTTTTAATGAGCTTGACATAGGAAAAGAGCTATGCTGAAGGCTCCGGGTTCAATCCCCAGATTTTTGTTTCATTTTTTAATGAGCTTGATACGGAGAGGAAAAATATGTTCGTTAGCCTCTGGTGACTCTTCGTGATCATGGCTTCCAAGAGGATAACGCTCTGGAAGGACACCATGTGAAGGGACAAAACTCGGTCATGGCTTCCAAGAGATCTTCACTGGATGGAAGAAAAATGCTCTAGAAGGAACGCATGTCAAGGGTTGTGACATGAGTAAAGAGATCAGGCTCCAATAACCCTACCGAATAGGTCACCATGTCAACTACTGGATCTAAGCCATCGGAAGTTGCAGTCATGGGAGACACGACATAAGAGAAATAATAGTATGATGTTTGCAAAATTTGTGACACTTATGGACAAAATGCGACACTTGTGACACTTGTAATGATGACATTTGCAACACTATTGAAGTGTGTAATTTTTATGTGTAACAAAGGGTATATGAAAATCACTACGCCAATGGAGAAATTGTTAAGAAAAGACACAAAGTTCTAGTGGACTGAGAATTGTCAACAATGATATAGATACGATGAAAGAGAAGATGGTAATTGCACCAATAGTAGTATTCCCAGACTAGGAGAAAACATTCCACGTACATGTAGATGCATCAACCATAACACTTGGAGCTATTCGAGCACAACTAGGAGCATGAGAATTGGATCATCCTATAGCATTTGCTAGAAAAATCCTGTCAAAATCAAAGAAGAACTACAACACTACAGAGAGGGAAGGCCTAGCTATGGTATACATGCTTCAAAAGTTTAGAGATTACCTAATGGGAAAACATTTCAAGATGTTCACAAACCATTCAACTCTCAAATACCTAGTTAACAAGCCAGTGTTGAGGGGGAGAATTTGCAGATGGATATTGTTGTTTCAAGAATTTGACTTTGAAGTAATAGTGAATCTAGGGAAGTTGAATGCATGACCTAATAACCTATCAAGGATCATGAATGGGGAGGAACCTACAAATATAGAGGACAATTTTCCATACGCATAGTTATTTTCAGTCAAGATCGTCGACAAATACTTAGCAGACATTATCTAGTACTTGAGTATTGTTGGAGCATATCCCTAACTTACATTAGTTTATACCTAGATTAGAATCCTAGATATTGATTAATACATTCATTTACACTTTATTTCACCTAATTTGGCCACGTAGAGAAGAAGGGCGCCTCATCCGTAGATTTTAGGGAAAATTGTTGATTTTAGATCAAGAGTCAACTCCCGGTTCTTGATTTTCTTGATTTTTCTTGATTTATTCTTGATTTATCCTTGATTTATTCCAACGCCCCCATGAAAAAATCATTTATTATTGGGGAATGCGCACCTCCTCTTTGAGTGAGAGATTTATTCCTTAATTAATGATTTTTGTTGTTACTATTATTAGTAACTACTATTTCGGGTCAGTTAAGTGAGTTGGAACTGTTCCTCTTGTTAGTTAAGTGAGTGTAAGTGAGATAATGCACATCAATTAACGCTTGTGGACATTAATGAGTGTGTTACATGTATCATTAGTGGTCTAGGTCGAACTATGTGGTCTCCCTTAGCTTATGACACCTATTTTAGCTATTTCTAGCTTTTTTTGACTAGAATTTCTATGTTGGAAATTCTATATATTCACCTCCTCTCTTATTTTTTTAGGATGCTTGCTCATATATATTCATTTTTGATTAATATAATTCTATGATTTATGGAGAAAAAACTTTCTCTCATCTCTTGAATATCAGCAACTTGAATGTGTTCAATTTAACTAGAATTCTAGATCTATTGGGGTTTCTGCAGGAATTCTACAAGTATAGGGACCGTGCCACAGGAATATAACACTGTGCAGAAGAAGAAAAACCTGTTAGTCTAAGATGCAAACTATCATCCAATTGCAAGACACTTACACAAAATGGGTGTAAATTGCATCATGAGAAGATGTGTGCTAGAACATGAAAGACATAGAATTTTATTAGAATCCCATGAGGGAATAGCAAGAGGGCATTGTGCAAGAAAATATACCACATAGAAGGTATTTTCCATAGGAATATGGTGGCCAACTATTCACAGAGACTCAAAGGATTAATTCCAGAAATGTGATGTATGTCAGAGGGTTGGTAAACCAAATAGAAGGGACAAGATGCCCCTGCGACCATACGTAACTCTGCAGGTATTTGACAAATGGAAAATAGATTTTGTGGGACCAATTAACCAACCAGTAAAAAGGTCAGGAGCAAGGTACATTGTCACTACGACGAAATACCTCACAAGATGGGCAGAAGTAACACTAGTAAAATATTGTAGCACAGAGACAACACCACACTTCATGTTCGAACAAGTGATCACTATATTTGGTTTCCCCAGGATTTTGATGAGTGACCAAGGCACCCACTTCATTAACAATACTATTAAGTCTATGATTGAGGAATTTGAATTTCATCATCAGAAGAGTACACCATATCATCCTCAATAAAATGGAACAGTGGAAGCCTTTAACAAGATCCTTGAAAATGCACTGACAAAAATTTGTAACATTAATAGGGATGATTTGAACATAAATATACCAACAATATTGTTGGCATACAGGACCACATGCAATAAATTGACGGGAAAAATGCCATTCAGATTGGTATATAGACAAGAAGCAGTGGTGCCACTTGAATTTTTGGTACTTAGTTTGCGCATAACAACGATTACAAACATGACAGAACGAGCCATAGTACAATATGGGATGAATAAACTGATGATCATGGAGGAAGATAGGATTCTAGCAGGGTTTCACCAATAAGTCCAGAAAGAAAGGTACAAAGATTGGCATGATAGACATATCAAGAGAAACAATTTCATGGAAGGAGACTTAGTTTTGATGTATGATAGTAAATCCCTTGATCATCTAGGAAAACTCAAAATGCATTGGTTAGGACCATACAAAGTAAAACCTGTTACAGATGGGGGAGTTATGTAATTGAAGGATTTAGGAGGTGAATAAATCAGAGGGATGACCAATGGTAGATGACTGAAGCTGTACAGGGACATTCGACCCCTTAGCACTTAAAAAAAAAATGTCGCGCTGTGTCAAATATAAAAAGATAACAATAGAGGTATAGTGCATCGAAAAGAGAATGAGCACACACACTCAGCAATACTAGCTTGACAAAGACAAGGCCAACATTCACTACAAAGCAGAAACGCCTAGAAAGATAGATACAGTAAAAGAAGCGCCAATGGAGGACGACTATCCAAATTAAATAACAAAACTTACTGATGGGACACTGCATTAATCACGCCAAATGGAAATGGAAAGGGAAATAAATGGCAAGCATGCAGGAAGTGGAGGTTCAATTAAAACACAATCGTGGTAATGTCTCCGACAAGCTTCACATGACTCTGTTACAAAGCAAGCACATGGGAGCGGAAAGGTTATTGTGAAATCATCAAAGGCACAGAGCGATAGAGAATACAAAATAGAGAGTTAAGGTTGCAGAGTTGCAGAGGGAACTAAGATTGATGAACAACATCCTTACCACCATGGCACCACCGAAACAGGGAGAATCGAGCCAGACTACCAGATGATCTCGAAGCACTGCTAGAGAACCACCGCAACCACAAGGAAGATAAAAAAAACCACCTAAACCTACATAAGTTGACAATGTGGATGAACTCTTTTCTCCTGATATGACACCAGGAAGTCCCACACCCATCGTGGAGAAAACCTAGAGGACAACACTAGCGGGCATGGACATTGATGTTCCAGAAGAGGGACAGGGCCAACAAGATGAGGACGCAGGAAACCAATTGCACCCCGAAAACCTTGAAGAAGCCCCAAGAGAGAATGGAAAAACCACAAACCAGGCATAAACGGATGTGCTGGAAAGGCCACAAACAACCACTCCAAAACATCCACAGGAGGGGACACTAGAAGATGTCACCGACCGACCATATGAGTATGCATAAGAGTGAACAATGGAGGTTGGAACCTCAAGTATGCCACCACAGTGGAAGAGAAAGTAGGAGGTACCAAGGTCACTCATAGGAAATCCATCACAACCATTTTCTTACCACGCATTCTAGAAGGGGTATGTATAACAACAAATATGTTAGGCTATGTGGAGAAATTGAGGTACTCAAACCATGACGTGAAGGACATAGACAAGCTCCTAGAGTTCTCCAAGAAAGTCTACCTACAGACTATGGGTATATGACCATTTGGAAAACCAATTAATCAACCAATGTAGTGGGCAGTGGGACTAGCCAAAAATAGGATTCTAGGCCTATTGGACATCCCATACTTTGGGAGCGGATAGTATGCAAACAACTGTGTCAAGCAACTGATGCTAGTCACCCATGGAGGATACCTATGGATGGAACAACTTGTCTCAATAGACAAAGATATTATTGCATACATCACAGGGATGCCATATTGGCGTGAGGATCCCACGCAGTTCCTTGAAGACAAAACTAAGGAGAAATTACTGGCCAAGGAAATGAAGAAGAAATATGGTACTGAAAGGGGGTCATGCAGAATCATCATCAAGCGTATTAGTGACGCCATGAAAAGAATGGCCACAAAAATTATGGCATGAAAATTACTCAGGAAATGTCACAAGGAGGAAGTCCTGACCAGGGTTGTCGCGGTTGCAACATAGTCTGCAGAGGGAAACACACTCAGTTGGGCCCCTTATTTGTTGAATCTATTCCTAGATGATTGCAAGGTCATGCATGATCTGGGGACATAATTTCATTATTCATGGATACTCATCCTGATAGCCTTGATTAGATGGAAGGAGCTGAAGTATTCATTCTTTTCCACTAGACCCAATCCATTCCACAAAGTGCGATACTTATCGTTGGGGTCTACTTCGGACCCCAAGAACAGAAAGGAAAATGCAACCATATTTGAAAGATATCTCAACAACCTACATGAACACATCTCCAATACTTAGAGAGTGACACTAAAAGAAATCAAATAGTATCAGGGAATATCCACTAGACATGCGATGTGGATCTAGGCACGAAAAGATCCCAAAAATCAATGGCTACAAGTGTGCTAATGCATCAAGGAGGCAGACATAGATATGGACATTAAGGATTGGGATGATGACTGGAGGATTCCAATCTTCAATCGAGAAATACCCACAGAAGTAGAGGAGGAGGAGGTAAGACAAGAATAGACACATGTCGAATAGATAAAAGTGCCCAAGAAACCAAAGACATGTTAGAGAAAGGAACAACAAAAAAAGGGGGGGGCATCCAAGATAGGAACCCAGGTAGGGAAGAATAACAACACATAAGCGCCATAAGTACAATAGAAACAGGCTGAGACAACACAGGGAATCACATTAAGTGCTACTCCACTAGAACAAGGCCAGACTAAGAGGCCAATCATCCAAACAATGGGTGCACACAAGAAGGAGAAGGCACACACAACACCCCAAAAATAAATGATCACCGAGGACGATGTAGATATGTTGGCCCAAATGATCCAGGATTTCACAGTCGAGGATTTTGATAATGTTGCGCACCAAAGAGACAAAATTGAGGAAGAGTTGGCATACATGTGACAGATCCTTAAGAAACTCGAAGAAGCACAGGAGGATGACAACAATTTAGGAATGGTCCCATCAACATCACATATAGGAGGTGAAGCTGGATCAAGTGAGTAGGACAGGATCGAGACAACAACACAGTCAAGCTCGACATTTCACACCACACCCAATAGGATGTGCATGGATGAAATTGTGGGGAAGACACCCCTAAAGGACTTGGCTCAAATAAAGTTAGTATTGAAGTAGATACCAACCAAGGCCTTGTATAAACTTCAAGTCAACGTTGTTGGCCCTTGACCAAGTTTTGAGGATCCTTGGTCATGTTTGAGATATTTTTGGGACTTCGACAGGCTATCGAAGGCAGAGCGCAAGAGAAAGTGAAGATCATGGGCTCTTGGCCCCTTTTTAGGGCCTTTTTTGGTTTTGGGCTTATGTAATGGGTATGGGGATGTCGACCCATGGGTTTACCCATGCTTAGGCCTATTTTGTAATGTATAAATAGAAGTCTAGGCGATGTAAGAAGTAGTTAATAGTGACTAGTCAGTTGCAAGTGTGCTAAGTGCTAAGTGGTAATTTCTTTGTGCACACTGTGTGAGGCTTGCAAAGGTAAGTGCAAGTGATTGTAAGAGACTGTGGAATGCTTTATGCTATAACTCAAGGAAGGAGGATCTAGCGAGGTGCGCAGATCTCCTGTCCTCTACAGAGTTGATTTTGAGGCTTTGTGCATGTAAGAAGATTGATCGAAGATAATAAAGAGGATGATGAGTTGGTGGACATAGCCCCAGGGTGGGAGTGAACCACGTATATCCTGTGTTGTGAATGATTTGTGCTTGTTGGATGTTCTTTTGTTCATGTGATTCAATTCTTAGTGCGATGTTAGATGATAGATGAATCTGATATGATAGCTTAGTGTTGAATAATGTGAATGAATGCTAGATCTTCTCTCTATTAGTATGCTTAGTGATTGAATCTATTGGATCTGTGTGAATGCTGCATTGATCTGTTGTCAGGGTTTAGTTGCTCTTTGACCTAAGGCTAAATATTAACGAACTGTAATAACTAAGTTCTCTATTAAGGTGTTACAATCACATATCTATGTCCCAGCTAAGGTTGCAGACATCTGAGTCATGCAACCATCCCTACTTCTACCTTGGGTGAGACTTCATCTACTTCAAAGGTGTTGCCAAAAGGGCCGATAGTTAGGGTTTTGTTGGTGAATTGTTGTAGCGTTGAACCCTAGGTCTGCCCCTGTGCCAACAAATGGTTCTGTTGCCAGGACCTGAAACTGTGATTGTTGGGAACTGAGGAAGAAGAAGCTTTGTGCAAATATCTGACCTGAAACTGTGAAATCTATGTGTGTAGATCTGTTACCTTGGTGTGCAGTACTCTACTTGGATTTTGAAGCTTTACACTAAGAAGAGAACTCTGATCTGAAGAAAAGAGGTAAGATCTTGAAGCCTTGTTCTCTGAGAAAGATAAGAATAGTAAAAAGTTTTAGATCTAGAATCTTTGTGCTTTGTTGAAAGTAAGATAAGTAGAAATTTTTGTTTCTAAAATATGGATCTAGGTATGTTTGATAAATTTTGTCCTAGCCTGAAAACTAGGGCACAACTAGAAGAAACAATATTTGATATGAGTATATATGATAAGAATAGTGAAAGATATGTTATTCTTATGCATAGAGAAAATGTTTGGACTAACAAATGGATGCGGGACCCTAGAAATAATTTTTTTCAGGTTAGCTACAGGAAAGGTTGGGGATCATTTAAGAGAAAGAGAAGATTAATCATGTGTTATAGTTGCAGAAGACTGAGACATCTTGCTAAGGAATTTCCTAATAGAAGACCTAGTTGTCTTTGTTGTAAATCTATGGACCATGAAGTTTCAGATTGCCCTAGAATGATTGCTAAACTTGAAAGAATGAATATGAGACAATAATACCATGAGAAAGTTCAAGACACTAATACCATGGCAGAACCCTAGAAGGAATCAAAGGATGTATTGCTACAAATGAAAAAAACACTGAATGACCACCAAAATATCAACTTATCAGAGATCTTCAAAGAAAAAAAGTGCATAGAAGCAAGAATATGAGACTTCGACATTGATTGTGTTTTGGATGAAGAAACACAGGTGAATATTATGAAAGAAATAACTTGGGAAACTTTAGGAAAGCCTTCTATGATTCCTTCATTGGGAGGAATAAGATTATTTAGAGGAAAGTTGATAAACTTATGTGGAAATCTCACCCAGATATCTATGAGTGCTCATGGAACTTCGACAAAGGAAGAGTTTGAGGTTGTTAAATTTATTGAGAACAACGCCCCATTTGCTATATTACTAGGAAAACCTTGGATTGAAAGGGGTGAGGCTAGAAGGAAAGAAGAAGAAGTCTTAGAGTAGAAGAAGCAAGAGTTGAAATATTTCATGACTGGGAGGATAGCACACTTGATTGAAGAACAGGAGAACAGATCGAAGCTATTTAGAACCAGAAATTTGGATGTCGAAGTTGAAAGAACACAAGAAGACTCACAGAAGATTGAAGAACCTACCCCAGATAGAGAAGAAGTATTGCCCTTGAATCCTAGGAAAGCATCTCAAGAGCGTGAAGTTATTATGCCAAAAGGAGATATGAATCGGAAGGAAAGAGGAATACCAAGACAAATATCACTGGAAAGAAGGATATAAAGCTAAGTAAGAAGAGATTAAAGATAAAAAATTTACAGAAGGTTCCAGAGGGAACTTTGCAGAAGGAAAATTTGAAAAACTGGAACTTCATTGGGATAGAAGAACAGTGCCACATGGAACATCACCATGGTGAAGCAATATAGCCGTTGGAAATAGTATAACTGTTAGGATGATGCCCCGAATGGGTAGAATAATATTTATGGTTAGAAAGATCACTATCAGACCATTGGGACCATGCCGTAATGGAAAAAAACTGAATTAATGAAGGATTCTTGCCCGTTGGAGAGATCTGTTGCCTAGTTATCTACTTATTCCGTCGAGCCTTTCACTGAGAACACTTTTTCCAATCATGATTATCTTATCCCGCAGATCAGTTGATTTTTCACAATGATCATCGAGATATCACCATCCATCCCATTGCATCAAGTAGTTACTCTTCAAACCTGAGATATTCAACCACGAGCGTGTATGTCCGAAGAACTTAGCGCAGTTGAATAGTCTGTGAAGGAGGTACTCATCGAACTCATGACTGAAAGAGTAATGTATGAAAGGGTAATGTATATGGGTGTACAAGCGTCATCGAAAAGAGGAGTGAAAGACTCTTCGTCGATCACTCACGGATCCGAACCATCCCGAGTCGTCACAGAAAAGAGAACCAAGCACAGAGATGACCTAGAAAATGTGAAGCTAATATAAACCATCTTACCTAACTACATCCTTCCTCTGGATGACATGGTGAGTTGTGATAGTGTGTCGAGATATTTTGATTACACCATGGTTATTGTATAACTCCCGAAGGGGATACGCACAGTTAGAGCACAACGGGACAAGATCGCAACATTGAAGTTCAACGAATTCAACCTAGGAGACCACAAGAACCATAGTATGCTCACCCCATATAAATACTTTAATGGGAGGAAGGGAAGAACTCAAAAATAATCCCCCATCCATGGATGATGAACCTCATGCAATCCACCCTGTTGAATGTAATGAAAATATCACACTTTGGAAGGCACCAGGAAGTTAACGCCTGTGTTAATCTCCTTCTCTCATGTTACCATGGAGACTACTTATGGCTAGACCGACGTATCACAGTTGATCCGAAGTTGATCCATAGGATCATCGGATTAAGTATGCAAGAACTCAACCTGCAAGACTTCTATCCAGGGAAAGCCATAGATCGAGCATTAGCACAAAAGATCAAGGATACCTATGATGATGTTGAGAAGGGGACATGAGGATACAAGGTATCTTCCATCTAGAATGGCACAGTGCACCTAGCATGTCAATTAATTGCAGGAAATCTAGTAAGGAAGAATAGACCCACACAGGTCACAGGGTTTGTCATTGACCTCACAGGGAAATGCGTGGAAGGGGAAAAGTACCTATTTAATCATTTGGAATTAGACTGCCATGAAGCACAAGATCAGGGCTATGAGTTCCACTTTATATGGATCCTGATTCTCATCTCATTTATTGTTTGGGAGATGCTGAAAGGTGTGACCTTCCCAGACATTGATCCATTTGAGCCACTTGATGCAAAGTTCACCATGCTCTGGAACTTGAGCGATATGGGAAAAAAGTAGAATTTGAACGCAGTCTTTCACACATATTATCTCCAACTGAAGAGGTGTATCAGAGATGAACCTTGCATGACACCAAACACCCTACAGCGGTTCCGACCCCTCATGAATTTCTGCATATATCGGCACTTCATCTATATCACTGTGTGAGTAGAAGAGAATAAGGAGGAGCTTCAGTCATACTACAAGCTCACAGAAGAGGACCTTGAGGAGATAACTAAGGACAGGTTAGTAGACCTCCTTATCCTTGGAAATCTTGTAGAGATGTATGACCACGAACTTGACAGCTCAGAGGCCACTCATAAAGAACATGAAACACTTGGAACCATTAGAAGGAAGAAGGCCGCAAAAGTCCAAGACTTAAGCAGTGCATCAGAAAAAACTGCTTCAGTATCACCTGGTCGAGGGGGTGATGATGAAGTAGAAGAGATAAATGGCAAAGAATATGAGCAAAATAAAGGTGAAGTAACAATGCCTAGAGATGAGGTTTATCCCTTGAATAAGAGGAAGGTTTCTCCCCTGAAACCCTCTTCCCAAAAGAAATCCAAAGCCACCTTGACCAAGGGGCAGACTGTGCTCACTGTCGATGAATTTGACTTCATCATCGCAGCTGTAAATGACGCCTCACAAGAAATCTTGTAGAAACATGAAGCCAAGCATGAGGATATGTATGAAAGAATTGAGGTAGATCTCTGAGGGGTACAACAGTCC